>CAXKVY010001144.1:0-20389 GCA_964058915.1 Tetropium fuscum
CACCGTTGAAGATTAAAATGTCATATATCCTTGAAGGAAATTTCATGTTCTACAATTAACGTAATCTTAGAACGAATGGCAGTGTGAGTCAAATAAGGCAGAAAAGTGAGGCAATAGCCCCCGATATCTCAAAAAATATGCGAGACAGGAAAAAAATTAATCGAATTAACGTTGTTGCACATTTTGTCAGGCAGTTAATTTAGTGTATAATAGCATTATCGCTAGGGCGCAAAGATTCCGAGATATCCCCCTACCCCCTACTTTCCCGTTCTCCTGCTAGGAGTGGGACTTTTAGTATGTTTATCCCCTAACTAGTCCAAACAATGTCCTAAATAAAAATTGCTTCCCTTCGATTTCCCTCTATATCCCTCATTTTGAGCACCCATAGACCTAACCCATTTATATTACATTTTAGCCTTAGGATCGTGAAATGATAAAATATAATTACAACTTTTGTAGAGATGACAGTTCAAGCAAGAAATTAAAAATAAATTATTGTCTGGGAATTTTTTGTTTCTTGGGAATTTAATATTAGGAGCAGGTCTGTTGTAAATAATTATAATGAGTGAATGGAAGCGTTAAGACTGTTTGAAAGCGATGGAAAATATATTCCTATACCTATATAAATTCACAATAAACATTATGTTCATATTCGCTATGATCAAATTATGTACCCGTATTTATGTTGTCGATCTCAAAACTGAGTTGCAAATGTTTTCCAGATATATGACGTATTAGGTATGTGGGAGGAGATTTATTGTGGTTCGGAATACATTGACATGAACAGGTTGGTTTTGAGGTAAATAAATTTTACTTACGTTTCTGATAATAGAGCTCGAACTTTACATACTGTTTCTCCGAATAACCATGGATACTGGTACCAATAGAGAGATAAGTCATAAGGAAGACCTGAAAATAATTAATAAAATATGAGCCATATGAGCTTGACAGGTTGAACTCTATTTTTTTAATACGTAAAACTAATATATCAAAAGAACAATAGAAAAAAAACAGGTAAAAAACTTTTAACAACGGTTTTATTATAAATCATCAATTGTACTAAAAACTACAAATTGATTAGGACACAAACCTAGACTTATATGTTTATAGTTTTTTAAGTTCCACTGCCTACCTCCTGCCTCCATCAAGTCTTCAAGTACTGAGTATCCTGAGTACGAAATATTATCTATTGGTAAGGTAAGTACGCAAGAAGCGTCAATCTTGGGATCTTAAACACACACTATTTCTTTTGTTGATGAATAACGTCTTATACATACACAGCAAATTCTGTCACATTTATATATACACACATGTATGATATTAAATTACGTTTAATTAAAAATAATTTTAAAAATAATTTTAAAATATATACTGTAACCGTCCGCCCGTAACCGGCGGTTCAGGCAACCGGCGCTAGATGCCACCCCACTGTATGTCGCTCCGAAATACCTACCCATGTTTAGCAAGTACTGTGACGGCAGTCGATTCAATCGAAAAAAATTTAAAAAAACACACTAAAACAATAATAAAATAGAAAAGAACAGAACACAAAAGAGCCAACATAAAACAATAATAATAAAATATTAAATATAAAAGACGCCACACACACTAGTAACATAGAATAAGAATGATGTACCAACGCTTAAATAGCCCGCTTAGATATTTTTGTAAACTAACATATTATTATTAACAAGTAGATTAAAACCCGCAGATATTCTCCAAAAAATTCCAACCACCATAGCTACCAACAAACGTAAAAATGGCAAGTCAAGAACACGTCAAAATTAATAATATAGAAAATACGGACAAAGTATTCGGGGAAATAGAGTCCAAGCATAGAAAAATCACGTAATGTATGCTTCAATCGAAAACAATTGGACGGTAACCTGACCAGACGGAACCTCCTGATATATTGTTTGCTAAAATATGCTGTAAATACTTTAGATTCAAGTTTATCTCTATCACTTAGTCAACGAGTTACATAGACGAACGTCACAGCTCAGTCTCATCCACTACCCACAAACTCTCTCTACTGTCTCGCTCTGCCGACTGATCCTCTCTTACTTAGTCAACTAGAGCCGACTTTACCCGAAGAAGCGTTACATAGCCGAGCCTGACGCGTGACGGCCCACTCTCACCCATAACACCCATAAAAATAAAAGTGCTGAGCATGCCTAAAGAAGTTTTCACTTTAATAACTGTATTTTTACATTCACGAGAACAACTAATAATAATAAACGCGAAAACAACTGGTGTACTATAATAAGACGTCGGATGTGTACAGTTGTTACCCCATTAAGTGTATATCAAAGGTCAATAGGATTCAATATCAATAGGATTCATGATCACTAGTCCATTTCCCAGTTTATAACCCGAACTCTTGCTCTTCTATGCTACCGAGTTAAACGCGATTTGCGGGCTGGCCTAGTTCCTAGCAGTTTATTAAGAAATTTCGATATCAGCGGCTCTCTGTGACTCGCTTTTGATGTCTGCATCTTGTAGAAATGCGTCTAAGCACAATTGGCAATAAAATAATATTGAAGAAGGGTTGTTTTGCATTTTCCGCCCTATCCGGGGCTTTTACTTAGAGTTTCCGTTTCCTGATACCGATTTCATAGAATTAAAACAACCGAATGGCTTCATCGAAACCCTCGCAGCAGGAAACTTTTACCATCTTCTGTTAAAGCAATTACTTTGTAGATTATCTGTAAAATATCTCGTTTTTTACGGTTTTATCTTTCCCACATAAAAATATATAATATAAAAGGTGATATACTATGCAAACGTTCGGCTTCCATATTTTAACATATACCTATTTATGTTTCCAGACACCCAGAGTACATGATGCATTCCTGATATATGAAAAAAATCGGTGAAAATCATGCAAATCAGTAATCATGCAATTTTTATAAACATACATTGCAAATTTCGTGAATTTTTTTTGTTTTGTAAATTCTGTGTTTGTTTGCTGCTAGAAAATTAAAACAAAATGAGTTATTATTATTTTTCATTATCTAACGGAATTAGATGATGTTTGATTATCTAACTGAGTTAGATACTGAGTTAGATAATGAGTTTCATTATCTAACTTAAATGAATAATGGATTTTTATTTATTATCCTGCTCTAATCATCAACAATAATAACTTTTTGAAATTAATATATAGCCATCTTGGACACATTTTAACTCTAATGTGTCTATATAAGTACTTACATGGGATTACTTTTTTCTTGAAATAAATTCTTCTTAGAGTAGAGATTATCCCTTATTTGCAGGGAATAATAAAGTTAAAGTCTAAATTCCACAATACCCAATGTATTACCCCGGATATAAAACTGTCAAGAATGATATCTTAGGATTGGAAAGGAATTACGGAAAGCCAAATGAGCTAACGAAGAACGCAAGCGGGAAAGGCAAAGCTTAAGTAAACTTTGACCTCAGATAACAATTAAATTGAAAACAAACGCAGTGGGAATTATCAATAAAGCCCGAATGGAAAGTGTGGAATAAGTTGGTGAGAAGTTAATTTAGATATTTTTTCTACGCATATATTTTGTGGACAATGTGCAAGGATATTAAACTGAAAAGGATTGCTTACTTTCCCGATTCTGTCAGCGGCGCGTCACTTCTACTGTGACGTCACCCGTGGTGCTTGGTATTCAACGTATTATGTATTCAAACTTAAATAACGGAAAACCAATGAATTTTTCGGGAAAAACTTATAGAACATTTTTTGTAATGCTTGGCTATACCTTTAAAATGAGCACCGTTTAAGACTATAGCATAATAACTAAACGAGTTACGATGCAAAAGCCTTATTTTTATTTATTTAAAAAATAACTTCTTTCAAAATAACTCTAAAACTAAAAAATATACGTAAAAAATGGTATAGTATAAGAATATAGGTTTTTCATAACGAAAATTTTAGATTTCTTCTCGTTTCGGTAGGATAAAAATTAACGAAGATATGACGTTAGAATTTTGCATTATAGTGCGCGGACCAACCATCCCAATCCCTTCAACTATAACTTTAAGGGTTTGGGCATGATGACATGTATATGATCTTGTAGCCTTTGTAATGGATTGCTAAAAATCCAAGATTACTCCTTACATGATATCAGTGGCGCAGCCAGAAAATTTATTTGGAGGGGACCAATAAAATCGGTCTCCCCATAGGATGAGGAAAACTTTTCAGAAAATGGTTGTAATGTATTCTGCTACCTCAATCATAAATAATACATAAAACCCAATTTCACGAATTCCTGTTAATATATCTATTAAAAATATTAAAATAATAAAAAACTGACCTATCATCTAACAGAATAAAGAACAACAGCAATAAAAAACGTAATAGGAGTAATAAAATAAAATAAACGTGAAACTCGATGCAATTATTGTTAGATGCGAGCTGACAGCGACGCCAGCGGTGCTTTGTACTAATAGATTACGCTTCTTTATTTTTTGATGGTTCATACATCTAATATTTTGCATCACAACTTGCTTAGTTACAATACACTCGACTTTTAACAGTGCTCATTTTAAAGGTCTTTCGAAGTAGGTACAACAAAAAATGTTTTATAAGTATTTCTCGAAAAAATGCACTGGTTTTCCGTTATTTAACGTTGAATATATAATACGTTGAAAGCGAGCATCATGGGTGACGTCACACATCTAAAACGGATTGCGTCGAAATATCCAATGTACGTTAAATGAAAGTGAGCATCCTTTTCAGTTTAATATCCTTGGACAAGGTGGACGAACTTAATGTTTAAGCGAGTGGGTAGACGTATAGATTAAATACCGTACGTCTAGAAAATACCTCCGTGAAATATTTCTCTTCTCACGTTGAAGCAGTTACCTGATTTTATGTCAGTAATAAAATCTTATTTTGTTATTGTGATTATAGTGAATATTGTTTGAAGGCACCAGAAAATTATTAATAAGACAGTATCGCAGGTAGCAAGAACACGTATCAGAAGTGGTGTTGACATAATGGGCAAGTTTTTGGAAGACCACGCAAAATACGAGGTTGTAATTTGATGGCTTTCCACGACTGGGTTGCCAAAAGTTGGCGGGACGGTCTACAAGACAAAGGGGAATTGCTGTGAAACCGTTCGTCAGGCGTTTATGCGTAGTAGTTACAGAGCAAGAAAATCTAAGAAGATACTAGCTGATACTGAAGAGCAAATTTAAAGGAAATTTCGATTTTGCGTAGAGTTAAGTCGACAATTTTTAAAATGTGTAAATGTCTCCATTACAGAATCAGAATTTTCATTGTGTTTTAGAGAAAAGTTGTGTTAATGAAAGTTGTAGGTATTAAAAAGACCATTAATTACATTTTTTTTGCGTTAAAATCGATAAGTAAATCATCGAGGTAATGGCGAAAAAGCCTATTTTTTACACTATTTTATAAATGCTAATAACTTTTGCAATAATGTCCGTAAATGAACTTGAATACCTTGATGAGAAGAATATTATGGGCCTTGATAGGTCCTACTAAAATATCTTATATTCTTGAAGGAAATTTCATGGTATACAAAGCTCTTTTTCATGACTTTCTCATAGGAAGCTCTCAAGTTAGCTAGTCAAGTAAGGCAAAAAATCAGGCACCATTTTTTCCCCGTAATTTTGGAGCGGTATGTCTGAAAATATGCGAGATAGCGGAAAAATGAATGCAATAAATGTTGTTATACATGCTTTTTCGTAGGAAGCTCTCAAGTTAGCTAGTCAAGTGAGGCAAAAAAATCAGGCAACATTTTCCCCCGTAATTTTGGACCGGCATGTCTGAAAATATGCGAGATAGCGGAAAAATTAATGCAAAGCTTTAATTTTACATAGGAAGGCTAAGACGCATCATTTTATAGATATATAGGCCAGTGGGATTAAAATTCATATCACATATTGCTACAAAGGTTTTATTGTTTTAATGGTAACGTAAAGGACTCGCATCAACATCGAAAACATTGTCCTATTAAAAGATGTAGGGGATTAAATTCTGTATTGAATGAGACTCAAAGCATCTTGTGAAGTGCTGCTTATATTTCATAATAACACAAATAGTTAAAGGTATGAAAATGAAAAGGGGAAGAATAGGTAGGTACCTACATAAATTTCACAGAGGATTCCGTTTGATTCTCGTTGGCCACTCGGCCCCTGAAAGTCTGTAATTTTGACCTGGACCGCATATATGCATTCCAGGTAATATGATAATCTTCGTCAACATCTTGGAGGGAGTTGGTGCAGGAGTTCTTCTTGCAGTTGGCATGAGAAATTAATGAGAAATTAATTCTAGCTTTCGACATCCACAACCACCTGCACACCCCTTGTTATATTTGCAGAAAATTGTGGAGAGAAGAGACTGTGGAGCTGGTTCCTTGGAGGTAGGATCTGGGTCAAGACCAAACTTTGAGGCCTGCTATCCCCATCTGGATCGGAGCGGATCCATCTGGTATCCTAACCACATTTGTACTTGTAGGTAAGTTCTCAAGCAATGTTGGCTACTCGGATGTTGGTCGTAGGGATGCAAGGTTGAATTTTAATTTCACTACGGCTTTAGAAAACTGGTCGAATGGCAATTCATCTAAAGCATCTCCTGCCCTACCGCCTTAGTGGTTTGTTAAAAATTGTAGGCTAGCTTCGGCAATAGTTTCAGCTTAAGTGTCGTGCTCGAAGAAAGGTTTCATTTCTTCGAAACAGATATTTATTTTCGACCAACAGCTTGACCACCATCTTCTTACCCTACCTGAAGAGTTCTGACGTTGTGTCATGTCCACTTATGGCGTGGAGAAATATGAGTGGCCTTCTGATGTTGTCTGTCAGTTTGAAGCTGTTTTTATTAGCCAAATACTTTTGATGGGGTCCTTCATGTTCCCGGTTTTGAGAAATATATGTTTGCTTATAGTGTGCCTAGGGTATTGAGCAAATGAGATACATATTCTGACCAACTACCACAACCTTCTCATGCTCCATACCTCAAGGGCCGTGGCACATTCAGGTAGTCTGCGTCCAAATCCAAAAAAATATTTTCTTTGCAGAATTTATTTCTCAGAAGTTTTGAATGGACCACTTTATTGATAGAGGGGTTAGTTTAGAAGATATTTCTATAAAGCAGAAGTTAAAATGAAAATTTTTCATAAATGTGTGTAATTTATCCAAATTAAAATTAAAATTTGTGATGAACACTATATAGTATGGGAACGGGTGGTCCAAAAATTATACGTCTGGTCTCATTAAATTTATAATTTAATGCCCTACAACTTTTAATAGGACAACATTTTCGATATTGTGAGTGTTTTACGTAATACAACCGTAAAACCGCAAAAACCCCTTTCCGGTGTACATTTTTACCCCCTACTACTTTAGCACAACTCAGGCGAGGGGGAAAACCTAGGATAGTCATATTATCCAACAAATGAAGCCACTAAGACAATAAAACCGTTTGTAGCAATCCCCATTCGTCTATTATTTTGGTTTTACACTACTGGACTAATACGCGAAAAAGTACCTACCTGCTACGTGCCCCCCTATTATAACCCGCAGTAAATTTATCGTAGGATGAAGGGCTGACAAATTAACTGGTCAAATAAAGAAAAATTAACCTCCATTTTGAGCATTCATTGACTGTGCTATTAAAAAAGTTTGAAAAATGTACTGCATTAATATGAACCACATAGTGTACATAATAAAGCTTCATAATAACCTCAGATATAAATTTCACTTTCAATATCAATTTCTCAGAAGCTTGCTTCTCTGTATCGCTTAATGAGCCGCCGTCTTTTCGCCTTTGTGCTAATGTATAACAAACTTACACAATGTCTTGACTTCGTAAACACTCTATCTCTCACTCCATATTAGGCAAGTTCCAGTCATAAAACTCCCGTAACCATTTATCAAAGCAATTTTCTAATATGTTTATAACCGAATATTGAACTTTTAGCGAACAACTTTTTATCCTACTTTGACAAACTCACCGATGCGCGCAAAGTTGTGTATAAAAACGGAAAAAATAGGATAAAAACAGGATTTAAAGTGGTTTTAAATGAATCATGTACATCTGTGAATCATATAAATAAAGCCAAGGGGGATGTAAATCGAAACCGATGTGCTGTTTTTAAGTGGTTTTGTCGGCTGTTAAGAAGTCGAGGTGGAAAAGCTGCATATAATGACAAATTGACACTGGGTGTAATCTTTCCTAATCTCTAAGCGGGAGAAAACTTTTGTGTAGGGACCACATTAGTATGGCCCCACAGGTTAATACAAAACCAATTAATAATAATAGTAACAGTATTTCTAATAAAAGAAAAATATTTACAAGACACATCTTGTAAATAATTTACAATCTGTGTGTTGTCAAATTTTGATTGTTATTTGGCATACTCTGAATGTTATGTGAAATAATTTTAATAAGTTCTTCGTGTCATTAGGAAAACCATATGTGATCTTCTTTCTCATGGTTATCTTGCTTTACGAGGGCTGTTTTTCTGAGGTTTGATTTCTGAAATTTCCTCCTGGGTCTTTGGATCGAAATTTCTATCTATTAATAATATAGCCATCTGGCCAGAGCATATACTCCTCTTACGTAATTAATTGGAAATTATATTATCATGGAACAAATATGTATATTCAAATGGTATATGAGGTGCAGTTACAGTTACGCCTTATTTAATATTTTCAGGCGAGGTGGATGGATCTAGGCTATTATACAAGTATAGATGCCTTAGTTTAGGCACAGATAATTCTCCTACTTTTATCAATGTTGGCCCTCGTTGATTGTATCGTATGTCTTTTCTTTGGAGATTGTTTTGTAAGGTGCAACGTTTTGTTGTGCGTCTTATAGTCTTATAGCATTATTTACTTGACCTATTATCATCGGGTTCTTGTCGATATTGTTTTTGTTTGCTACAGCTGGTTTTCTTTTTCTCGTCATGTGGAATATATTTGGGATTTTTATTAATTTCTTACTTCTCATTTACGTATGGATTAATTGTCGATTTTTTAATATCATTGGGATTCTTTTGTGTCTGGCTTGTAGATATGGCTTTGCCTGTTGTATTTGATATGAAGACTTATCGTTATTACCTTGCCTGATTACCGGTTTTTAGCAACCTAATTATTTCTTCTAGGTCACAGATTCTTTTTCTCTGCATTTCACTGTTTCAGTTTGGGATTGCCCTTTAATTTTATACACTTCCCCTCTAATTTTTCTCTATACACAACTTTGTTTTGCGCAGAAACTATTTTTATTATCTATTATTTTTAACTTTTATCGTTATTTGAGTCTACGAATATGTCGTTTTCAGTTTCCACTACACTTTTAGACACTAACTCAATTTTGCTTTTGAAATAATTTAATATTCCACTTGTGGATGTCTTTACGGGTAACTTATTAATTATAATTATTAATTATAAATATAATTGGCTCCATAATCTCAGTTTTCTTTAATTTGCCTAGCTCTGTGGCTAACGACTTTTTGCAGACGGCCATTTAAAATGTACTAGAGGGTCTTCAGAGTGATTCTCAGTAGGATTTGTTTAATTGATAATATATACTTGAAATTTCACTTTATTACCAGCATTCTTACAGTTACACTTTTATGTGACATTAGTTTTGCCGGACCTCAAATTCTTAGAAAACACGAATATACTCTACTATTTATATTTGTTCTATTTGAACATGTTGATATATAGCATTAGGCATACATTTATCTAGAAGATTCTTTAAAATGTGTAAAATCTTTTATGCGTAAAATTTATTAAAACAACTACTTTTCATAGCTCTATGGGTGGTTGTGGGCCTGTTGATATAGACCTGTGACTTCAAATAACCCCCATAAAAAGAAATCTAATGGTGTTAAATCACACGATCTAGGGGGCCAATTCTGATCACCTAAACGAGAGAGTAGACGGCCTGGAAATGTCTCATGCAGTAATTGAATGGTTTCACTTCAATTTCAAAAATACCACTACGGAGTGACACAGTATGTTACTTAGAAAGAAACCACTTAAACTTTTAACAATATGAAGATGGACACCTACGCCTTTCATGCGTCTAGCCAAAAAGAAGTGAAGGAAAAGTGAAGGAAGCGGAAACCGAAAACAAAATGACATTTCACTAAAAAATTCCATATATATGTCCAGATATACATGTTGGTTTTCAGGTTTCCATAGTGTAGTATGTAGTAGTTGATTTCGGGTCTTTTCCCATGTATGTTATCTTCTTCTCGAACGATGTTTCGGCAGAATCACACCCGCCATCTTCAGATTCTAGCAACAAGAACCTGAAGATGACAGATGTGACTTTTATGAATATAAACTCAATTTGTTTGAATTTGAAGGACAAGGCAAACATTAAAGAAGCGAAGGTCCTCCCAAACAAAAATGTCACCAGCCGCCACTGCTTGTACGTTTACCAAGTTATGTAGTTCGTCTATCTACCTGAATTTGTGCACAGCCTCAATATCTTATTCTTTATTCTTTGTATCTTATTTATTTTTGTGTGAGACGCACTTTGCCAAATTGGCACGGTATAAGTGAGGAGTGGTCTTATTACTGTCTTGTATAACAGGAGTTTATTACTTACCTAACGAGCTGGACCATGGAGTAAGAGTAGGTATAGGGCTTTGACCCCCGTGGACGACTTCACGGCTATATGATTGATATGTTTGTGGAAATAGTTTTTTGTCCCGTACCACTATATACTATATAATAGTAATATTGAAAAATAGATCTCTACAATATTCTTATGAAGAAAGTTCACTTGCTTACCGTGCGCTACTATGAGAAGCAAAAGTTCTATGGCGGGCCGGACAAGCCCTATTCAGCTCATGATCCAGTAGCGGCTCGTCACATTTAGATGAGATTAGGTCAGTATAAATGCAAATGTGAAATCGAAGTAATTTTAATCATGTAAAATGAAGAAAGTTGAAAAGGGAAAGGAGAGCAAGATAAAAAATATTTATATGTGCAAAAAAAATACTCCGAAATTTTTCTTGAAGCAGCGCTTCACCTGCCTCACCTGATCACGCACCACTGCCATGATCATGTTTCAGTCAAAGTGATGAGTGAAGTTTGAGTGGTATTTTTTTAGCAGTATATCGGATGCTATATCCATGTTATGTCTCCAATGTCCATCTTATACGGTCAAATTAAATTTAACCTTTGCAGTTTTTGAAACACTTATTAATATTATTGATGCCGCTGATAAAAGTAGTGGCCTTAAATGCGAATATTTGGGTGCAACTACGTTGTCTTTAAGGTATAATACCTGTAGGTGAAAACCTGTAGATCGAACATAATTGTGTCCTTGTATTGTTCCAGATCTAATGATCCGATTATATTTTTGTTACGGTGATAAAGGAAAGGTACCATCACCTTTGTAAAGTATCGAAGCAGTGACTGCTGTTGATATTAATTTCATTATTATTTATTAAAGTTTTTTTTTCTTGCAATAACTTACCAAATATTAACAAAGTAACATCCGATATAGACAAGTTTAGCAAATAGTAATTTGTAGCGGAATGAAGAGTCCTGTGTTTAACGATAACTACACATACAGCCAAGTTTCCTAATAGACCAGTGATGAAGATAATGACGTTTATAACGGTCACCGTAACGGCCACTTCCAGGTCTTGAGTCTGCTGTCCTCTGAAACAGCTAACGTATTCCCAGGGGTCACTGCTTACGTTTGTCAAATTCGAGGCTTTCGCGGCACATTCAACCAGATCACTGTCATAATCTTCTGACATCTCTTCAATGATCTGAAAAAAAATGCAATGTTACAAAACCCGCACAGCATTATTTAAAAATAATAGTAAATAAACATATGAGATGTTAATGGAGTATGAGTATGGTTACCTACTAATGAAATGGTTTGAATTAATTTAACAAAGCTAAACCAAGTGGTAAACATTATTATCTAGTATTAATAAAAATCATATTTTGAAAAAGTAATGAATAGTTCTTACTGGAACGTGGCGAACAGCAATATATAGCAGGCGGATAGTGGCGAATAGCAATATAATATATTCAAGACATATTAAATGTAGATAGTCGTTCAAAGGTAACAATAAACTAAAATATGGGTTTATGTAGTTACTTAGTTGAACCATATATCTCCAGAAAATTAGTTTACACACGCACAAAGTGAGAGCAACGAGACAAGGTCTTCTAGGAAACGGATATCATTGCAAGGGCCATCAGGAACATACACAACAAATAAACTAACTGCAGGGAAGTATTTTTCTGTCAGAGCCCCATTATCGTAACGTATCTCGGTTTCTGTTTGATGTTTCTGATCTGGGCTGCTCTCGAAACAATAATGTACAATACATTATATATATATATATATATATATATATATATATATATATATATATATATATATATATATATATATATATATATATATATATATATATATATATATATGTATATATATATATATATATATATATATATATATATATATATATATATATATATATATATATATATATATATATATATATATATATATATATATATATATATATATATATATATATATATATATATATATATATATATATATATATATATATATATATATATATATATATATATATATATATATATATATATATATATATATATATATATATATATATATATATATATATATATATATATATATATATATATATATATATATATATATATATATATATATATATATATATATATATATGGCAAACAGCTTAAAAGATGAGGAATTGAACATTCGTTCTGTACATTCATGAAAAATAAATTGTACCTTCATAAAAGTTTTGCTTTGGTTCCTAACTAGATTATATAGATTTTCTTCATAAGCTACTAAAAATGCACTGTTAAATGAATATGAATGCCACTAAATATGTTATTGTTACGCAAGCAAGAGACGGCACCGCGTAAGGAAATTGCTTAGACGTTTTTAGTTGCCGGAAGAACGTTTCTCCAAACATCGAAGTGTGCTACATGAGCTCAGAAACTCGAGAAACGACTATTTCACATATATAAACCAGTGCCAGCGGTCAGCAGTTCAGTTGATATCTAGTTCTAGATTAGCAAACATCGATAAAAGACTCTTAAGTTATAAGTAATGTTTAGTTGTATGTCAATCAGCACACAAATTTAGTTATTGTGTATTAGCAAGTTAATAAAATACTGCTACTGGGTGTTTAATTTATTGGATCCATGAAATTCAGTACTTTTTGTGCACAGGGTGCAAACGCGTAACATTATGTAATAATAATTTTTTTAGAATATAAAGGAGATATTTTTTTAAAGGACTACAACAGTGATAGAATTTTAACGGTTTCAAAGTTTAAAACAGTTTATGTAAATATTGAATTAGGTAGGCATGATAATTCTCATTTTTTATTAAAACCAAGTAGAGGAAACTGGGAACATGATTTATCACTAAGGAAACTAATATTAAAGTAAGATAGTAGCAGTGACTGTTGGCTCTTAAATAGAGGCTGAAGATTTTCGCTGCCACCTAACTCAAATAAGTAATTGACAACTAACAAATGAAGTAACCACAACTCAAGAACTATAATATGGTCCTTGACTGCAACTACCCCAACAAACGGACTAACTTTTAGCCAACGAAATTTAGTTTCACCGCAAATAGTTAATTATTTGAAAGTTATATAATACATCACAATATTGGGTCGTACGTAGCCGTTTAATTGTATTATAACACTGAAAATGTTTGATTTAGATATAAACCCATATATATATATATATATATATATATATATATATATATATATATATATATATATATATATATATATATATATATATATATATATATATACAAAATCTATGTCTTTTACAAAGACATAGATTTTACATTAGTAAATGTTTGCTCAGAGAAAACTTGTTCCTCTATAGTTATTAGTTTTCGTCTTGGAAATTATTTAAGTTCTACTTTTGCATCAGACATTAAAATTAATTAGTTCAAGAAATTTCACCTCTCTTAAACCGTTCATAACGGATTTATGCCACCTTCCACTTTGGAAAATACGTCCATGCAGTAAGGAAACTGTGCTTCCATAATAGAATAATGCATGATTTAGATGTATTGCGTGCCTAAATGTATTCCGCTCAGATTAAATAAGTTCAGTGAATTTCCTAATTATTTATCGATTTTGAACCGACTCGGTTATATAAAAGGGAAAATTTACATCATTTTTCATCTTGAAAATGCAATTACGTAACCCCAGAACATATATCAATAATAATTAATTATATTCTACTATTTGGTTTCCTAAAGTAGTGCGGCGCTTCTAAAGCCGCATCATATAACATATTTAATACGTCGGTTATATAATTATTACTATTCAAAATTAATTTACATAAAGCTGAGCTATTTTCGTTGTTACTACTAGATGCCTGGAATGAATATTATGTCCGTAATGACTTATTTTTTTTGCTATAGGCTGTTGAATTAAGATATTATGTTCAATTTTGGTATGCAGTTTAAACCCTATTAACAGCTAGAAAATTTATTTTATTGGCTTCACCATTATCGTTCCTGCAAATATCTCCTTTAATATTTTTACGATAAAGTGGAAGCCACTAATATTTTTCCATGTGGATATTTTGACGATCCTTTACATTTTTATCGTCAGACGGATAGTTCTTGATTGAAACAATTAAATGTAAATTGAAACTAATTTTTATTAACACTTTCACGTAATAGATTGCTTCCGTCCGTCTTCGACTGAGTATTGAGATCGGGGAATCTTACTAGCCATTGCTGAGATGCTGAGGTCTTCCGTGACCTATCCAATGATTAGGAAATGATCTCCATCGTTCATGTACCAAATTTGATTCCTTAATGCAATCTTCAAGTATAACAGGTAAATTCTTCTCGGAGAAAATACCGAAAGGATTGTCCATTGAGACGTATTATGAGAAAAAAAGGGCCCATCAACAATAATTCCTTATTTCCAATAATCCCTGCCCATACATTAACCGAAAATTCGTCCGTCCCTCCATGATTATTATCGAAATTTTTAATAGCATTCCTAGAAAAATTTGCCACGTTCGTGCACATAATCTGTGACTCAAACTGCAGATTAAGTGTAACATTATGGCATTCCTACTGTCAGTGGTACCGACCACTGACAGTAGGAAATCCATGGTAAAGGGCATCGCAATACCGTGTAGCAGAACAATTAAGCCGTTGCGGACATATATATGTTCATATAGACTTTTCTTCCCAAAATGACCAAATGAATCACACTCTCAAATATCAGCATGTTTGGGAGTTTCTTTTAAAGAATAATTTAATTACTTAGTTTACCAATGTAATTTCTTAGTTTTCTTTTACATATAGAATGTTTTGTCGTCTCTAATATTTTCAAATCATGTATCTAGAAAAAATACATTCGCTGATGGTTACCCTACTCTACGTTTACTTTGTTTCCTTAACGATAATAGCTTCCATCTGACACCTAAAGCCAACTAAGAAATTGCCTTTGAGAAATGGACAGAATTGAAAAATTAAGAGCGTCAAGTTGTTTTATTGCTCCATTTCTCCTTACCTGAGATGTCGTTAGAATAATGTCCCTTTCTTACGGACTCAATACTCAATAAAGTGATTCCGCAAGTAGCTGATTCGAATTGTAACAACCAACAAATCTGATTTTTTCCTTTTTCTATGTTTTTAGGAAACGATTTTATGCATACTTTAGTGATATATTGTTAAGTGAATTATTAATTAATTAAAGGCGGTTTGACCATGGAAACATCGCGATTACTTTCTTTATAAATATTCAACGAAGTGTGAAATATTGAAATACGAGTATACTAAAAGGAAAAACATTATCTGTTAGATAATAACGAATCAGTTGAAGATATAGAAGATTATATATTAAGATGTTTTTCAACATGTAGAAAGTCTAATATAAGAGCTAACCAGTGGCGGCACTACCTATGGTTTGCAGATTTACGCAACCCCCAAAAGGAAATAGAAATAACAAGACAATAATTTGAGTATTTAATTACCCTAAAAGGTAATTAAAATTTCCTCTCTGCCATTGCTACCGTCTGGCAGAGCTGTTTGGTTTGCCTTTGGCTAGCATGATGCTATACGGAATTTGCGATTGCGTCGCTTGTGATATGAATACAACAGAGACGTAGCTATCTGATCAGATAGGTATCAGATGCCTAGAATATCAGATGTATAAACGATCCGACCCCGCACCTCGCCAGATGTTCAGTTGCATTACGTTGGCACCGCACATAATATTTAAGTGAATATTGTGTGCATAAAGATGAATTATGGTCCATCTTCCATCGATAAATTAGAAACAAAAAAGATTTGAGAACCCACTCCGAATTTAAATATAACACTAGTAAAAAACTAGTAGCTAGTTAACTATTAACTAATAAAAAACAAACGTTTAATATAAAATTTAATATATAACAAATATACGTGGATTTGTGGTTATGATGTTTAAAATGCGCATTTTTGTTTCCCGTGTCGCTTATTCGAAGGAGAAGAATCATAGACAAATATAGGCATCACCGATTTAAACCATTTTTGCCAGCGAACTAACAAATACGTGTGCTTGTCAATAACATGAAAATGGTGCAATTTTAACTTTTACCAACTGTAAATATTACCGCTCAATTGGAAGGTATCAACTACGCATTGAATTGTCCAACGAAAAAGAGAAGCATTACAGGTACTTTTTAAACCTTATAATTAAATGTGTGCGGTTTTGTGGAGCCTTCGGACTTGCATTGAGAGGGTATGATGAGTCGACTTCTTTGTCTAACCCTGAAGTTCGGAGTTTCTCGTAGGTTGATTATTGTTAGTGCCAAGTTGAACAGAAAAAGCAACAGTTTTTAAGGGGACATAAAAAATTATACAAAATGATATTTTGGGAACCATGTTTAGTACCTATGTGCCAAGTTGAAATTTCTAAACGGAAAGCCTTTTAAGAGTTTTTGAGATTTTGTAACTCCTTTAGATCACGAAGCGAAAATTCTGTCTTCTATTGATTTTCTATATCAATAACTTTATTTATTCTCTTTCCTCTTCTAAAAGTTGAGAAAAATTAGGAAGGCGTTCTCATAAATCTGAAATAATGATGAAATCTGTATTTTACTGTAACTTTGAGAAAAACAGAAGACTAAAAAAATATTTTTGGAAAAATTAAAAGTAAGAATGTGAAACTAATAAAGAAATTGAACAAATCAAAGTTGCAACTCGGGCAGAGAATTGTCAAATTCTCTAACGTTGCTGATAATGGTGACTTGAGGAGCTCAAGGACTTGATATTGTCCTTGACATGCAACAACGGACCCCGTACTCTTTCTCGTACTATGTGAGTTCCTCTACCTGACTGATGGGTTAAGAGTAACCAAGAGACATTTTTTTAATAATATTTTTTTCTAATTTTGACTGTAAAGTGACAAATGATTTTTTCAATGATTTCAAGTGATTTTTTTCAAAATCCTTTGACGTTAGGAAACGTCTTGCTTTTCACAACCAGTTACGAAAAGTAAAATATTACACAACTGGTTTTGTAAAGTTCATTTCATAGTGGGTTATTTAGACCTGACAAGTTATGAAAGTGAGGAGCTGTCACACCGTTACAACGGATTGGATTATTTTTGAACTGGATTGTTTGTTGGATTTTTTTTTTATAAAATTCAAGTTTTATTCTCATAAAATATAAAATTGGTGAAAATTAGAGAAAATCTTGTATGAAACACGTTGGGAAACACTATTTTGTGCAACTCGCATCCTTTTGCGGAACTCATAAATACATACATAGCTATTATATCAAAGAATTGTTTTTATTTTATGTTTGTATTATGCCATTGAGATTTATAGTTGATTTTGATTCGTGCCATTTACTTTAAATTTTCCTATCCTTTTTACGCCTTCTGTAACTAAATAAGTAAGTATACTTACCCGAGATACCCTTTTCCTTTCCTCTTTTTTACGCATATAGATTTATTTGTTTAATTTTTGTATTTTTCAATTTGTAATGAACAGGTTCCTTAAGAATTGTATTTTTCTATATGTCCATTCAATGTTTTATACTTTTCTGATGGTAATCTTGAATCTATTTAATATCTACGTTATGTTTTCTTTATGTATCTGATTAGTTTAATAAATATTACTGTTTTTAATTTTGTGAAACTAATTTCAAGAAACATCAGCTTTCTTAATTATGAAGATTTTTTACTTTGTGCTATATAATCCGACCAGATTGGTAATAAAGCCAAATGCAGTGGAAATAATTTTCATTTCAGTCATATCATAACAGTCAATCATTTCATAACAGTCATTTCTGATCAGACTAAATTATATTCATATGTCACCCACATACTTAACGTACTATGTTGATAAGAAAAAGTTGCCATTTTGAAAAGAAAAATATTTAGGTCCAATGAAAAAAAATATTAAGGCGGGCTATATTTGCCTCCACTACCTTAAATATAATGACAAGTGACACATCATTCACAAATAATGAATTTTTATCGAAGAACACAAAAATAATATGACATTTCTAGTATTTCTAGACATTCACACATTTCAAGACATTCTATGAAAATTTCAGTTAGATATTTGCCCCCATTTGCCTCTAGGCCCACAAGCACCCCATGAAATCTCTGGTATAGATCTATGTAATCCACAGGACTATAAAAGAAGTAGGCCTATATATACCTCAAAACATATACTGCTGTAAGATAATGACCCAAAGTTACCGCATGTTTATATTTGATTTGTTGTTAATCATTAACCATCACCCGATTAACGATTAACCATAACTCGAGTATGCTATTAGTATACTAACAGCGATTCTCGATTAAGTATTTAAAATGAGGCTTGCCTAATTTAATATTCAAACCTGGAATTACCTTTATCCGGACTGCAAACCTCCTAACACGAAAATGGCATTTATATCCATTAGAGCAAAATCCATCGTATAAAAGTTATAAAAGAGACACTAACCGACTTGATGGAACGCCATTTTATAACACATAGTAAATATTTTCTCTTAAAGAACCCAAATTCTTATAAATTGATGAATTCCTCTCACGGGAAAGTCTGTCATTCATATTGTCACATTGAGATTGTTGCCGATGGTTGAATAGGGCATTCTCCCACATTCACAACTGACAGCATCCGGAGCAGGTTATCAACATGAAATTTATTGAGAAACTGAGGATATATTGTGTAGTTACTCGATATGAAAAAGGCCCTCACAAAATTCTCTAATCGCCTGGAAATACGAATCTCCTTTTCAATAGGGAGCGATATTACATTATTTCTAAAAGTACGAGTTAATTTGACTTTCGTAGGAGTGTTGGCTATCCATTTAAATACTTTCGCGACTGTGTAACTCGATGAGAGTACCATTATGTTTTGAAAATGCTATTCAAAGGTTTAAATTTCGCAGAAATGCGTACAAGTAATAATTAATTGAATAACAGACATTTGGCATCGCCGATTCTTTAACTGTTTCTATGTGAATTTTGGATAGAGAATCCAAAACAACAGTCAGATTTTGTCTATCAGGTAGTTTCTGAGATGTTGTCCTTTTTAAGAATAACATAAATTAATATTTTAACATATGTATTTGATCATATTAGTATTAATATTTGCTCAAACTCCCCTTAAAAAAATACAAAGATGCATTTATTTTAAGTATTATTACTGGGTCGTCAGCAGCGATTGTGAATGATATACCAAACATTCCCTAGGTCTAGGGAAAATCTGCAAAATATGCTGCGAAATCTCAACATCACATCTAGGGGTGCGAACAATCTCCCAGGGGCTAAGGCTCAATCCTCTAGAACAAATAATGGAGATACGCCATCTGGCACCATTTAGAATAGCTGCGGAATGAGAACATTATTTGCACTGCCAATGCAGATATCGGGAGAACTCTGGATGTGCCCTGGATATAATCCGGAATGGGCAGGAATATTCGAGAAGCTTCTAGAAACCTTAAAAAGGGTACTTGTTCGGCAAAATAAATTGTAATAAATTAAGTTAAAATTGTAATATTATATGGGATAAAATTGAAAATTGGTAGAAATGTTGAAGATAGAATAAGAATTACTAAACCGAACAGTTTCCACTCCCTATCTAGTATTCTTCATCCCTATTATTGGTGTGCATAAAATGTTGTTTACAGGGACACACTTCAAAGTACGTACGTTTTGGACTGTCAATAAAAAGGCGCCATTTACGCAAAGGCGCATCCTTTTGCGGAACTCGCTAGAGCTCGTTCCGCAGAAATCTGCTCGTTACACAAAATAGTACTTTTCCCAAGTGGTTACATAAATAGCTAATATAATAAGTTAATTGACTGATTTTAGAGATTGATTACATG
>CAXKVY010001145.1:5000-17500 GCA_964058915.1 Tetropium fuscum
TTCTATTACTTCCTTTCTATCGTTGTTTAATTCGAGTAAATCCTTAAGATAGTCCAAGGTCTGTGGAATTGGTACACTCGGAAATAATGAACAAACATCAAAGGAAATCAAAATGTCGCCCTCTTGCAATTGAATATTCTTGACCTTATCAATGAAATCATTCGAATTTTTAACTGAAAAACTAAGCTGTGCAATGGGCAAACTTTCAAATTGTGACACCTTCAGCTTTTGCCTTTTGGACAAGAGGTAAGCCAATATGTGAACATGGCCATCATATATTAAAACAGCTGACTTTTCAGGGCGAATATTGTGCAGAAAATTTCTTGAAATAAAATGGTAAAAGTTTCTGCCTCCATCCGGCCGTTTTTTGTTGCAGCATAGTTATGTCCTCAAATGCGGTAGGGTCAGGTGCCATCCATGAGTCTCACATTTTCACCTCTAAACACTATTAACGGATGTAGTTTTTACCAGCAGCATTTGCTGCCATATGTTTATGACTAAAAAAATAAAATTAAATAAAAAAAATTGATTTATTGTTTTTATTATAAAACTTTAAAATTATTCTTATTTTTATTTTTGTTTCATAGATAAGTCTAATATACGAGTATATGAAAAAAACATTTATTTTTGAATGATAAATAATATGGTTAATGCATCTCTGTCGTTTATTTGTTTGCAGGTTACAAGATTGGAGATGCCTGTGGTGTCGGGCGACTGTCCATACCCAGTGTCGACCAAACATACAATCATGGTGTCCCCTGGGCCCCGCCAGAGTGAGTGTTGTGCCGCCGACGGCACTACACTCAATACAAGACGAGGCCTGGGAGGCCGTAAGACCGCAGGCTTCCTCCCCTCTTTTAGTGTTTGTTAATTCTAAGTCAGGTAAGATATAATACCAAATTAGTATTTGTTTTAAATTATACAACAAATATTGTTTATATATTATTTGTGGGATATTAAATTTTCTTTTATTATTAGGTGGGAAAATATAAGACATATAAAATGGAAAATGCTGAATAGAAAATATAATATTCGTAATTCAATATTTTTTTACACGCTATTGGCACTATTGGCACTATTTACCCAAGTTTTTTGTATAAAAAAAACTAATTAAGTAAATATTTAAAAAGTTGAGGTATCCATTTTTTGCCCTCCATTCTATATAAATTTTAAATATTTCATTCAGTCAAATTTTTATTACAATATGCATTGCATTTGGACGGTTAGCTGTATCCATATAGCTTACACTAGGTTTTTTAAAGGTCGACATGTATTTAAACATATAAATTGCATATTTCCAAAGTTATATAGGAAAATATCCGAAAATAGGCGTGATTTTAGCGATTTTTTTTCGCTACCCGATTTTTCCTGCAATTAGCACACTTTTTTGAACCGAAACAGCTATGTATTTTCCTTACATATATATTACGTGTGAGTGAGTCCCATAAAAACTAAAATCCTACCCTCCACAACCATATCTGCCAGGTTTCGGGCTCAATTCTCCAGACTCAATATTGCACTGGGTTTTTGAAAATTAAATACCTTCAAACGAGGTGAATCAGGTCAAAATTTTCTGTAATCTGCGATTTTTCGGTTTTACAAAAATCAAAATCCAAAAAATATGTACTAAAGCTTGAAGTTTTGAGCATTTACATTTACAACCGTCAACACTGTCAGAATAACCACAGTAGTTTTTTATATTTCTTTATCGGTTGATCAGTTTTAACCCGTAGGTACTAAAGGGTGAACTGAAAACAGAAACTGATCGCCCCGCCCCTTTTATTTCATGTATATTTGAAGGTGAAACCGATCATTTAGCCTCTTTTAAGAAAAACTCGTTTGTAAGTGAAAAAAGAAGACAAAAAACATAAAAACAATATTATAATCAAAAAGATTTTTAAAAATATTGCTCTTCTCTTGAGGACTTTCCAACATTTTTTCTCATTATTTGGTCCTGTTTAACTTCGGATATGTCTTGCACATCGGATATGTCTTGCACATGTCTTGTACATTGCACAAGACTTAGGATATGTCTTGCACATTCGGATATGTCTTGCACATATAAAAATGGTTCTTTTTGTAATTTTTCTCTGTTGCCTCATCGAACGCCTTAGCTTGACTCTTTTTTAGTTGTTGATTGTTACTACGGATGTGCCGTATGAAAAACATTTGCAGGGATACCTTACTTCTTTCTTGTTATGGTGTTATGCTCTGGCCAATCAGATTGCTTCATAATATATAATTTACTTAATTTTACTTACAATAATACTTAATTTTAATACAATCCATTCACTTTTTATTGTGTAACTTCAATTTATGTGTGAGGCGTTGCCTCGACATTTTCATTCTGGTTCGTAGCTAGAAATCTCGAACCTTATTTTTTACATTGATGCTCTCGCATTAATCTTTTAATCTAGACATAGTTTACTAGTGCTCGATACTCTATAATTATTATTGTGACTTGCGCATTTTAATTATGCTTGATTCAGATTTTTGCGCCGATTAATTATTTAGTTACAATGATATTACGTTTTGACCAATCAGTCACGTAGCTGGTTGGCGTTCCGCTATAGTCTATACGTTGGTCAGAGATGCATGTGTGCTTGCGCTTATACTATAGTCTGTGCGATAGTTATTGATTACTGAATATAATTTAATTTTTAATTTGATATATCTACTGAATTTGATTACTGAATATAATACCGAATATAATTAAATTTTTAATTTGATATATCTACTGAATTTGATTACTGATTTAAGTTCTGTGTTTTCGTTTATCTCTTATATATATATATATATATATATATATATATATATATATATATATATATATATATATATATATATATATATATATATATATATATATATATATATATATATATATATATATATATATATATATATATATATCTTTTGTTTCAGGTGATAATCAAGGTGTGAAATTTTTGAGAAAATTTAAGCAACTTCTTAATCCTGCACAAGTATTTGATCTCATTTCAACCGGCCCACGTCTCGGCCTAAGACTGTTTAGACATTTTGATCCATTCCGAATATTAGTTTGTAGTGGAGACGGTTCAGTTGGTTGGGTTCTTTCCGAAATAGATAAGTTAGATATGCATGTAAGTATCTTGGCACTATAATAAACAATATTTAGATAAGATAATACAGAGCTTGAGTGACTGCCTTTAGATATTGACGGCATTTGGAATTTATGGAAAGGAAGATTAACGAATATCTGTTACCATATATACATTATTATAAAAAAAAGTTGATATAACTTGTTACACATATTTGAAGGATTTTTCCGACTTTGTTTATTAAATAAAAATAGGTAAAAAAACTTTTAACAAACGGTTTTATTTTAAATCATCAGTTGTACTAAAAACCACAAAATAATTAGGACACAAAACGTATTTTTATTCTGTAGTTTTTAGTTTTTTTCAGTTCCACTGTCCACCTCCTGCGTCCATCATCAAACCCTCGTCACCAAGTATAATGTATAGGACTCGTTAAAAGTAACCAAATGAGCCCAGTAACCTTAAACAACCCCAAGTACCAAGTTTGAGATAAATCGGCTCATAAATTCGATAGTCCGCCATTTTGGATTCGCTATTTTGATATTTTATGTTTGAGTCAGAAATTGTATTGAATGTCCTGATCACCGCAAAGTTTCAAGTTTGAGACAAATCGGTTCATAAATAGGATTATCCGCCATTTTGAAGCCGCCATTATTTTGATTTTTTCAAATTTGAGTTTAAAATTATGATGAGTGACCTTAACACCGTAAAATTTTAAGTTTGAGACAAATCTGTTCATAAATAGGATAGTCCGCCATTTTGGATCCGTCATTTTGATTTTTTTTGTAATCAAAAAATATTAAATTGTATTTTCACTAGAGCACTATACACATATCAAATTTCAAATCTATCTCATCGGGAAGTAGTTGAAAAAGCTGTTGCAAAATTTTAAACAATCATAAATGTACGGTCAAGCTAAATAAAACCATTTAAAAATAGGGCAATCTGGCTATACGTCTGTACCTATTTATCATTTACTGACCCTTCCCTACGACGTACAACCTTCAAATACCTATACCGGGTTTTTACGTTAAATTGATACATTTTTCATACGCAGACTGGACTAATATAAATAGGTTCAGAGAATTAATAACGTATAAAATAGGCCAGGAAACGAAGACATGAATTCGGTTTTATGTTATGTTGACCCTTAGGAGTAACATGCCAAAAGTCCCCAGCCGTGGACCTTGTGCGTTAGGGGGGAGGGGGTGGAAAAGGCCGGTTTGTAGGTTTTTCGTTATTATCTCGAAAACTAAGCGCCCTAACAAAACGCCCACTCTATACAAAATTAAAGCAAATGAAATTGTCTAAAGGTCATACTCATTTCTTCGTTAAGAGCAGTAATGATGTACGTAAGTTTCAAAATGCAAGTAGCTGGGAAAAATTGGGTATTGTGGGAGGTAATGCTTAACAAGTAAAATATTTAATAATATTACAAGTAATTGGTCGAGTTCATCATCAAGATCATCATCGTCGTTGCCTGACGATTGGAGAGCCGTTGGTACACGAATTATGGCGCAACTTGGCCTATGCCTATGGCTAAGGAAGCCATCCCATCCATCCCCAAGCAGTTGGCTCCTGCTGCTGATCTCCATAAAAAATATGAGCTACCATGTCCTATGTTGCTTAGGAATCACAGTAGTGCAACAAGCAACATGAACAGATCTATATCCTCCCCTATGACTGTGCTGGCCAGCTGCCTGAAAACCACAGCTAACGATTTTGGTGTCAGCGTCTCCTGTTCCTACTACTGTCATTATTAGTCCTTGTGCTCCCATTTTTTTTGTAAGCAAGTAGCTGAGCCTGGTTTTGTTGGACTCGTTAGACAAAAAATTCTCCTGCTGAACAGTGCAAGGCATGGGCTCATCAAAGTGGATATTGACTGAGGTTATTAAATGCCCCCTCCATTTTTGTTCAGCTCTTATGATGATGTGGGCATCACCGTAAATATCAAATAAAACTATGCATTGTACAGCATAGTGGTTGATGAAGTATGCCACGTACAGATCCCATATTTCACCAAATGTTGAGCCAACATTTCAAAAACATGTAAAAACATGGTTTTTCATACTTTTTGCATTTTCAAAGTATCATATACCATTAACGACTACTCCTAGCGAAGAAATGAATATAGCCTTTTTAGCAGACAATTTAAGTTACTTTAATTTTGTATAGTTTGACCTTTTCGTTGGGACGCTTAATTTTTGAGATAATAACGGAGAACCTAGAAACCGGCCCTTTCCACCACCCTCCCGCTTAACGCACGAGATCCACGGTTAGGGACTTTTGGTATGTTATTCCCAAGGATCAACCTTATGGCTTAAAATAATAATCCGCTTAGTACTATTTATTTCCGAATTGGGGGATTTTTCGTTTTTCGTTTCCTGGCCTATAACGATAGGCATATTTTACTCATTTGAACCATATACTCGGTTCAAATGAGTAAAATATGCCTCTAGCAGAATGCGATGAATTTCGAGGAACGTGTCTTGGTTGTAAATGTAAACAACTTTTTGTAAATAAATCAATTGTAACATTGACATCGTCTTTTTTCCGTAAATTCATATCACCCTGTATTATTTTTTAAAGCGGTTGCTATATAAATACACACCTTTTTATAAGACAAATCTAAAAACGATAAAAACATAAATATATTAAAGAGTAATATGGAACACATTCGTTGAGGAATAAAAATCTTACAAGAAGAATTAGGGTCTCATTTTATTTAGCCCATGCACAGCGTGGTTTGCTTTCAGACTCATGAAAAACAGGGGCCCATATTGGAATTGACATGACAAATATCCCACTAATACTACGTTCCATTTGTTACAGAGACAGTGCCAAGTAGCAGTATTACCCCTAGGAACCGGAAATGACCTAGCTCGGGTGTTAGGATGGGGTTCTTCCTGTGACGACGATACACATCTACCCCAATTATTAGAGAAGTATGAAAAAGCAAGTACAAAAATGTTGGATCGATGGAGCATCATGGCATTCGAGCGAACGATAGCAATGCCAAAGTTGTCCCTCACCCCCGGCCTGCCCGAAGGTCAATTACATAGCCAAATTATACAGTACGAAGATTCCTTAGTGACGCATTTGCAAAATATCCTGCAGTCTGACGAAACCTCGGTAATCCTCAATTCGGCAAAGCGCTTGTGCGAAACTGTTAAGGATTTTGCAACACAGGTCGTGGAAAGTTCTTTCACTCAAGGTAATTATTGTTTTTTTTTACTCTTATCGTACTCTCCAGGTATATTCATATATCCTTTTAAGTGAAATTATAATAATCTAAGGAATTTTAATTCGCATTCCTCATAATATATACAATACTTAATAAGTTGATACAGCTTTTATAGTGAGAACATGTCGAATTAACACTTGGTAACTATTAATTATGGTTTAGCATCGCTAGTAAACTATCTACCAACTTATTAATAATTACGCCATTTAATATTTGTGTCTCTATGACCATTGCTACACATACTCCTTCAAAGTGTAAAAAATAGGTAAACCAGGACCGGACGTATGCGAATTATAAATAAATTATGTGCCTGCGACCCAGTTCCCTCTGGGTCAGTTATGAAGTTCAATTATAGTAGTACTTCTAAAAAGTTTGAGAAACTGCTCTTTTATGTATTGATATGGAGCCTAAACCACATATTTAGCCTATATTTCATCGGAATAATTTTATTTGTACTTGATGTGGATGTAGTTCAGCCTGTAAGTTCTTATTTTCAGTGATAAAAGTAGCGAAAGCTTGTCATCAGATTGACATGGAAGATCGGGACATAAAGTTGATAGGATTTAGTATGTTTCAGGGACATTACGAATATTTGATGATGCCTTTTGGGTTATCTAACGCACCAGCAATGTTCAAACGATTTATGCATTTTACGCTGTCTGGAATGACAGGGGAACTATGTTTGGATGATATTATTATTTATGTCAGGAGGCCCAAGAGAACATATTTCAATACGTACAACAGGTATTCAGCGGTACAACAGGTATACCCACAACACGTAACAGCGACTGAGAAAAGCAAATATAAAATTGAAATGTAAGAAATATAATTTTTTACAGTAGCAAGCAAATTATTTGGGACACTTCATTACGCAGGAAGGAATTTTGCCATACCTCGGCAAGTTAGAAGATATTACGAAGTTTCCAATACCAAGAAATGTTAAGGGAGTAAGGTCATTCTTATGAAATGTAAATTGTTACAGGCGATTTTTACCGAATCTTGCATAGATATCTTCCCCATTGGTAAATTTGACAAAAAATAAATTTTATATAGGTAACAAAACAAGTACTAGAAGCGATAGATATTTTAAAGGTTACGTTCAAGGCAGATTCTCTTCTGATATATCCAGATTTCGAACAACCATTTTGTTGTCAACAGACGCTTACGGACAAGATATGGGAGCGGTAACATTTTAACAAAGCAGAACGAAATTATTCAACAACAGAAAAAGAGCTATTTGGTGTAGTATTTGGGATTTGGGTATTTGGGAAATATTTAAATGTTATTTGTACGGACATAAATTTACGGTATTTAGGACCATAGGAGTGAAAGGAGATTTGTTCACAACGCCAAAAGATTTTAGATGATCCCATTGTATATGTAACATATTTTAAATGGGAAAAGATGAAAATTTTAGGAAAGTATTTGGAGGAGAAAGGAGCTTAACAATTCATTACATAGAGAAATAAGCAAATAGATGAATAATAAGGAAGACACACTTACCAGTTGCATATCTGGACATATACAGAAACAAAAAAAACCACTTAGAAGTTGTACAAGTTCTTTCACCTCTTATATATATATTTCAAGATAATAAACTAACGATGTCAAAAATTGAATGTGGGTTATATGGACTTAGATGGCGGAAGTTAGCGATGTGGTAAATTTTGTATTTTATGGTACTGACATCCACGTAAGAATATTTGAACTTCAAGCATAAATAAACGTAGTGGAGGTATCAGTTACTTTGAAATATAGATATACACCGCTAATAATTTGTGCCTAAAGTATAAACAACAAGTAAAATCCGTAGTTCCGCCGAGTAAAAAATCTTAGAAATCGATGGAGAATAAACAAAAGCTACGTGTTAATTTCGTAAGCAGACCACATTTTTTTTATATTAAGACGTCGACCTTTATCTACACTATTCATCTACTTTAATCTTTCTAATAATCCCATTATTATATTTTAAAATTATTATAGGAAATCAGTATAAGATGGCTGTATTATTTGGCCCCGTGGCTTGTGGTCAGTTTTGAAAGCCCGATATATGTTTACTTCTTACATCCTAAACCTTTGACGTTACTTATTCACTGTACTCATAAAATATTATAAATTATTTGTTCCGTATGAACATAGCATCTTAGTGTAGAATTATGATCATTACAAAGTTGGACTTCAAGGAGACATCAACTTGTATTTTGATTTCAGGTGACGAGCAGTTAGCAAAAAAGTGTGATATTTTACAACAAAAATTAGAAATGTTACTAAAAACATTGACCAGTGAACAAATAGATGCAAATAATTTAGCAAACTTAGACGATGAAAGTCATAGTTCAACTAAACACACAGACGACACCGACAGTGAAATTTCTTTCGATAAGGCAAAATCAGAGAAATGTGAGAAAGATCTAAGCAATTTTAATTTCAGGAAGCATAGACGAACATCGAGGTAAGCTTTCACTTTTAAAAAATATTATCTCATTCCAATATATGTTAAATCGATGTACCTATAACGCGTTATTTTTATATTTGTTTCTAAATACAGTAAACATATAAGGCAAAAGAAGAAAACTGATGAACCTCTAGTTGCAAAATATCTCAGTTGCAACCTATTGACCAAATCTGCTTGTATCAAAATATAAAATATAAAGATAAAACTGTGAGAAAATCAAAAACGCATACAGTTAATGACAAGAGAAAAAACAAAAAATAATCCATACTGAGATAAAACTAGTGAAATTATAAAATGTGCATAATTCTATAGGATAGTCTTCACTGGGTCGAGTATTTAATATAAAAACAGTATCGCGCAATTATTAGATGTTTTTTTCTGTCGGCAATATTGAAGCCGCCATCTTGAATATTGATTTTAATAAAAAAATCGTTATCAGCGACCCCAAAGCTCCTGAGACACCGGTTTTCAGTCGTATTAGATCGTAAACAGCAAAAATGTCCTCCATTTTGAATATTTAATGTAACAAAAAATAATTGATGTTACCCCAAAAACCCCGAGATACAGATTTTGAATTGTTGCGGACCATAAAGGCAATATACATTCGCCATTTTGGAAATTAATCGATATTTTTAGCAACTTTATAGGCGAAACACGCATCGGAATATGAAACATCTCAACATATATTATACAAACAAAAAATTAAGTGAATATTAGAAATAATTGCAATAAACATAAAATTAAAGGAAAGAACTGCGGTATTGGCAGGGATCGAACCCCGACCCCTCGCCGTGCCCTCGCCGTGCCCTCGCCGTGCCCTCGCCGTGCGGACTATATCGTGGGAAAATAAATTACAGATAGTCTCTGATAACTTTGTCTATGATTTGCTTACCCACAGCATAATTGTCCCATCCCATCCAAGAATTTCTCCCATCAAACGTTTCCTATGTGAACTCCAGCTTATTCGCATTATAGTACTCGCATTATAGTACAATATTTACATTTGCGTTCAGCGCGCGCATTATAGAGCCCGTCCTAACCGGCTATGGAGAAAACTGCCGGCCGGGTCCCGAGGCTGAACGCTGATACGCTGAGCTCCCAGCCAGCGGCCAAGCAAATAGTTCTCGTAGCAAGTAGATAGATGGTTTCCATGGAAATCGCAGGCTTCATATCACGCGATTTTAAACGGGATTGCGGGCGTAGCTCGACCAGCCCACAGGCATACTTACCAACTTACCACCAGGGCCGCCGTTGAGGAGGGGGGGGGGGGTCAGAGGGGTCGACAGATCGCCCTAGCTTAGTCCTAGTGGGCTAAACGCAACGCTGGGGACGTGAGTACACAACGTTTGAAAAACAGCAAAATATTGAAAATTTCCGCATTTGCCGAAATTTTCGGGAAAATTATAGACCAAATTTTCGTACCGTTGTTATGGAATAAATTCCCTCGGTGTTAGATTTATAGACAAAAACAACTGTGTAAGTGAAGAATTTTTGGGTTTTTGTGAGCTAAGAACTTTAAATGCCGATGGCATTGCTAAGACAATTTGAAATTATTATCTGGAGAATAATGTAAACATGGAAAAGCCCCAAAAATCCCACACCAACAATTTGGGATTTGAGGGCTATTCAACTATTGCAGGACATGAAAACGACGTACAAAAAATAATTAGAGACAAATATCCAAAAGCAGCTTTTTTTTCATTTTGCATCGCATAAATTAAATCATATAAAATACATTTAAAAAATGGCTGCAACAATAAAAGAAATTATCAATTTTCCGAGATAGCCCTTTGCGAAGAAAAGCGATAGCCCTTTTGTCTTTTGCCAAATTTATTATTTGTTTGTTCATTAGGGCAAAATATTCAAGTAAATTGGACCCAGTGTGTAACATATTGCGATCAAAAAATATGGACTTACTTTCCGTGACAATCTTCTTCAATTATGTAAATCACACAGAAATGATCATTTAGAATCAGAGAATATTACATTTTCTCTGAAGTCGCCAAAACAGCTTTTCTACTATCAGAAATTAATCCCAAAAAATTAAGCATAAAAATGTTATAAATAAAGAATAAATTTCCCAGAAATAAGATGTCGAAAACTTTGAAATAATTGAAAGGTGGGTAGAACGGTGAAAAACAAAAAAACATACTATAACTAGAGTTTCAAGACATTCTCCTCCAATATATTCAATTCTTTCCATCACTAAAAAAGGCTATACATATTTTTGTAGCATTACCAGCAACCAACGTCATCATAGAAAGATCATTTACCATATTGCGACGTGTTAGAACATGGTTACGATCAAGCATTTCGGAAGATAGATTGTCTGGGTTCTGCTTGCTAAGTCTACATAGGCAAAATGTTCTCAAAAATAAAGACAGTTTTATACACAATATAATAGATAGATTTAATCAAGAACGTAGTTTTTATTTAAGGAATAGTTTTTGTATAATAATTAATTTTTTTATAAAATTTGTATAGCTACCTACGTTTTTTGTTGGATATTTATTTTTTTTATTTTGTTTATTCCATTTTATTTATATTCTATAGGCGACCTACAGCGGAAATTTACTAATTCTTTTTTAAATATCATTATTAAGAATCGAAAAGGTATCAAATTCCAAAAATTATTCTTGTGCAAGTCTATATTTTTGTATAAATAAATAGTCCCCGGAAATCGCGTGACCTTGAAAACATTCAACAAGCAATCGAGAAGCCGAATTTGCCATAAATTCCTGGGCCAAACGTATATTGCCCTATTTGTGTAAAGAGGAAATGGAAAAAGCGTTTGTAAATGGTAATGATTCTGGCGCGTTTTTAGGTTTATGGAACGTGAGAAGGACGCCCTTATCAACAGGGCAAATAGTCTAAAGCGAGCGATACGAAGCCTAGTCGAGCATACGGAGCAAGTAGTCGACGAACAAAATAGACAATCAACTTCAGCAATACCAACCGTAAAAATATCCTTAAGTTCCGATTTAGATAAGTCAGAATCGATAAAAATGGACTCGTTAATAGTTATGCCCACCATTGATTCGGGTGGCAGTAGTGAGGCTAGTTCCTGCCCATCCCCGACAAGTTCTATATTAACTGCCAAGTTGGCCAGTATCTTCCCGATGCCGGATGTCAGGAGGGATTCCGCTTTTGGAAGCGATGATACGGACTTATTGACGCTCCCCGTTCCGGCGGATTTCGCTGACAGTAGAAGAGCTAGTCAAATTCAAGCGCAACAAAGGTAGTTATCTTTTTATTTGATCAAACTTTATTCGTTACGTAAATATTTACATTATTACCCAATTTCTTAAAAAGGTTATATATCATATATAATATATCATTTATAATACTTATAGTGAATTTACTAATGACTTTTAATATTTTAAGAACGAAAAAGATTACTTTACGAAACGTGGTTCTTGTATTATTTTATAATTGAGATATCAATTTATTTGTTTACAAATATGAGATATTTGCGTTTGTAGGAAAATATCTAAAATTAACCTTTAACTGATTCACTGGGATCAAAATTATTATTTGTCATTTTTTATATATTTGATGTGGCAAAATAACCAACAAAAAAATTAAATTAGGATGCCAGAAGTAGCATGAAAATAGTAATATATTAAATACACTCCTAGAAAAAATTAATGCACCAAAAAATAGCCAAAAGTTTAAGTTGCTCTTTATCTAAACCACTGCACTGGTCCGATTTGTATAATTG
>CAXKVY010001145.1:22500-75135 GCA_964058915.1 Tetropium fuscum
TATTGCAAAATATTGAGAAAGAAAGTTTCTATAAAACATGTACTTTAGGTTGTTTTCAGATTATTGTGGTTGGGTGTTTACGTTAATCGACGGCAAACGGGGTAGGTAAAAAACGCTTTTGGTTGAGAACAATATTTATCCAGCCTTATAATATTCTGTTTTGTAGCTAAGTACAATAATGACATCCTAAAATGACATTTATTTGACAGTATCAAAAATCGAAACAATGTCATTATTTACATGTGAAAAATGAAGAAAAGTGTGAAATATAGAAATATTATTTACCAGGGTGAAATAAAACTTAATAGTCAACAGACAACAAAGTAAAGTGCTTACATAGACATTTATTAATTATTAACAAATTTTATGAATAATATTATTTATAATTTAACGAAAATTTATATGAATAGTACCTACTATTATATTATTTATATTAATTCCTGGAATTATAGGATCCGATGTGCGAATAGTTATTTATCTAACAAGTGCGGAAAGACGGCGATTGCGACGATTGAGCGCCGCGCGCGGGCCGATGTCACCGTGTCCTGCTGGAAGCGGCCGAAAAAAATATTTAAACAATTCTGTCTCTCGTATTAAAATATCTCTGGTTATGCTGATACTTCTTTAGGTTGTGTTAATAATTTTTCAGTGAATGACTCCTTTTTGTAATATGAGATTCATTCTATTCTTTTTGAATATGAGGTCATTCCTATCGATTAGCGGGTAGTATTGGTCTTATATTAGTGTAGCAAGTGTATATTTTTGCAATTGTCCCATTATTAAATAAAAATGTTTAATTGCACTTTTGTGTTTTCTTACAAGCCTATTATATAAAAAACAATCTCACAAATCCCATAAGTGGTTTTAGGCTTATTATAACAACAGATTTGGTTATTTTTTGGTGGTATGTTAATTTTTTCTAGGAGCGTGTTGAATGAACGCTAACGAACACTATTATTTAGTATAGTACTTACTATTACTTAGTTTGTTTCTATTCCCTAAGGTGCCTTTCGGAATTATCTTTCAGTGCCGACATAATAAGCGACTGTATTCTAATAGAAACTGTTTCAACGCTAATCACAATGCAAACCGAACAACAGGCCATCGAAGAAGAATCTGAAAAAGATAAAGAAGAACAACAACAACGACGAGACAGTACAAAATATGAAAACGAATTAGAGAAAAACGTAGATGACGAGAAAGAATGTAGTAGTATTTTATCCGCCATATCAAACGAGGAAGTAAGCATTACTTCCGAGATCTTGGACCAAAAATCTTTTGTACCTAGGAAAGACAGCGAGGGTGAGGATATGAACGGCCATATATGCCACATTGACTCCCCTGAAACTGACACTTACCCAAACTCGGACGTCATCCATGGTGAGTCTTTAATGGATGATATTAGTTCGATGTTAGGTGAGGTGTATGGATACGGTCAGGATAGTGTTGAAAATACTTACACTGATGACACGACGTTGTTTCCGAGCGATATAGGTAAGAAATATATACACCTTTACCGCTCCCCAATAACGCCATGCCCTAAGTGGGTATATCTTACTCTCACTATGTCGTTTAACTATCTATATAGGTACACGTTGCAGTTGTCTATTCATTTTAATATAAATTTATCTAAGCCATAGATATAAAGAAGGCAATTTTTGGCTATCACAAATTTCCGCAATATAAGTGTGAAATTGTCAATACAATCATACTAAAATTAGAGTTTAAAAATTAAAAATTAAGAGTAACAAATTTTCATTCTAATATATGCTGTAAAAATAGTAAATGCATATTATTTACAGTAAATGTCGGATTGAATTAAAAATTGAAGTAAAAATAGTTACCGTTGCACGCGCTAACTTGAAATCGCTACTCAGGATCGCATTACGTATTTATATTAATTTGGTTTGTTTTATTAATTACGTCACTTAGACAAAATCATGTAAGACACACTTAAAATCACAAATAGTTCAGTATAACCGGCTAAAGTATCTCGGAAGAGATAGATGCCATCGCAATTACATAAAACCACGTACGGAGAGAAATAATTCAATCCACCAAAGGTTGTAGACGGAAATGGAAGGAAGACAATTTTTGAGAAAAACGCCAAAACAACTTCAGTTTTTAGGCAAAAGTGCAATTTTAAGGAGCGCTAAATTTGATTGACAAACCAGCGAAAAGTGCTCGACACCTTTTCGGCTCCCAATCAAACAGTATTAAGTAAAGAAAAAAAAAAAAATCGGCAGTTATGTAAAGTAATAAGTAGTCTATCGAACCACGAAAGGAACTTCGAATATTGTGCTTTGGACAGAAGTTATAGCACCTGCCGCAAAATGTACCCCATTTTGGTACAATTTTTCAGTATATGCGATATTGCGGCCGTCATAATTTCATTAATTTTGATGCTCGGACTTCAAACAAAACACCATTGGGAATTACTCAGAAACATGATACTTTTTAAATAATTGTAATCATGGCAATGGTTCGCTAGGAATATTCAGAACGCAGCCAAAACTGGGTCCGCGTGTAACCTTGAGCGAAAGAGTGCCTCTCTACTCGGGCCTGGCATTCAAAAACTACAAATCCTAGATATATGCTTTTGCGGAGTTTTCGGTAGAAATTGCTATTTATGTATCCAGTTGGTAAAAGTAATATTTTGTGTAACCAGCAGATTTCTGGGGAACGAACGCTAGCGAGTTTTGTAAAAGGATGCGGTTACACAAAATAGTGTTTCCAACGTGTTTTGTGCAAGATTTTTTCTAATTTGGCCAATTTTATATTTTATGAGAAGAAAATTCTGAATTTTATACATTTAAATACAATCCAGTAGGTTGTAACGGTGTGAGAGCTTTTCACTTTGATAGCTTGTCAGTTTCACAATTCTCTAAATAACCTACTATATAATGAACTTTTTTTGGGTTTTATGTTTTGGGTTTTAGGGTTTTGAAAAGTTTCACTTTAAATCTGGATAGGGCTGGAACCTTTGATGTAATGATAATACTCGAGGTAGTTTCCACAAACACCAAAATAAAACTACTTCGAGTGTTTTCACTTTAAATGTCAAAATTAGAAAATTAGGTTATTTAGACCTGACAAACTATAAAAGTGACAAGCTGTCACACGATTACCACATACTGGATTGTTTTTAAACATATAAAATTAAGAGTTTAAGTTTAAGTAATTACGGTTTCTTCTTAGCGCCGCATAATCCATTTTTTGTACACATAGTTGGACCCCTTAACTATCATAAGTAGAATCGTTAGTAGAATCATAAGTAGAATCGTTATAATATCGACATTATTTTTAATAGCTTTTGGAGCGAGTTTAAAATTTGGAAAACTTTTGACTAAAAATAAATGATTTCGTGAAGCGGTTTTGCGGATTGGAAAATATTTCAAAGAACCCACTAGAAGAAAATTCTCGGAAAGACCCTTAATTTGAAAAAAAACGTTTAAATCGATCGTATAAATTATAAGAATTGAGTGTCAAAGTCGAAAAGCGTTAATTGCAAAACTCCGCATAATGTAACAACAACAGAAATTTAATTGGGTAGGTGTTTTTTCAAGAACTTTTCGTAGGCTTTAAAAATATTATCGCACGTGTGTACTCTTTGGAGGAAATTTTAATGAATATCGCCAAACCGACCATCTGAGCCGTAAAACCGGAGGGAAGGGGATGAATTGGGGGTTCTAGATTATTTAGTAGATGAACCAATTTCCTAACGCGAAAACTGTGACAATGACAAAGTAGAAATTTCATGTAAAAAGAGCGAAATATGTTGATTTACGTAATAATTAGAAGTAGGTATATACCAGGTGTGTCATAAATACCCAGACTGTCAATTATTTCGAATACTGCACGTTTAATTAAAAAACAAAAAAAAACACGTTTCCAATATTTTTAAAAGATATATTCAGCGACACTAAGCTTGACCCGTTGGTGACTTTAGAATTTTAAATGGGTACCACCAATTTTTATTACAGATGTGTATTCTACGTTAAAAAATGTCTGAAACATTTTTTCAAATTCTAAGTAGATAGCGCTGTAAATGACGAGGGAAAAGAGGAAAAGAAAACAAAAAATACGTGTGGGATATGTTCAAAGAGTTATTCGATGATATCTAACTAGACGTCTTTCAAAAATATTCCACACGTATGTTTTTGTTTTTCATTTCAATCTTTTTTTTAATGCATTTCTAGGTACGTTTCCCCCCTTTATTTACAGCGCCATCTACTCAGAATTCGAAAAAAATGTTTCAGACAAAAGTTTCTTATTTTTTAACGTGGTATACAAATCTGTAATAAAATTTGGGGTCAATGTCAAAGCCAAATGCAATTTTAGTGTCGCTGAATAGATATTTCAAAAATTGTACGTTTTTTTTTTATTTTTATTCAACGTGCAGTATTCGAATAATTGACCGTCCCCGTATTATGACACACCCTATATATTAAATACATATTATGTAGAATATAAAATATTTATTTGTATTTATCCGTTTTCAATACCCTATACCCATATAATTTATTATATCAAGCATGAAATATGTTTTATTAATTTATTGTAAATACTACGAACTTAATTACATACTACGTACTTAATTATTTAAACTAATACATATTTGTGTATACCTAGTATGGAAATTATTATTAGAATAAATTATTAGCAATATTTAAAAATATCAAATTACAAGTTGAAACGCGCCCACTGGTTTTCAATGTGCGATTTCAACGAATTCCGCAATTCATATCCTCCCTTCCAGTTTTACCGGAAGGTAAAACGGTTTTCACGATATTCATTGACTTTTCCTACAAAAAACACTCGGGCGATAATTCTTATAAAAACGCCTACCACAAGTTCTTGTAAAAAACTACCGAATTAATTTTTTTATTGCTACACAAAAAACTAAAATACTATACTGCACAACACTACCAATATGTTGTAGTGCTCCTGGCCTATTTTATGAGTTCTCTTTATCTGACGTGCGAGGTGCTCGAAGTGCTATTTATCTAACATACGAAGACTGTCGGCGTTCTGTGAAAATTTTATATTTCGTATATTTAAGATATGTACTGTACATAATATATATCCTATTCTAATTGGCCGATTTTAAGATGGAAATGTGGGATCTAAAATGGCGGAACCATGAGATTGGAACTCAATAAGGAACATTTTATAAATTACTATTCGCAATAGAATATAACCGATACGCGCCTAGCGGAGATATTAAGAACTAATTAAGTATGGCTCTTCCTGTGTGTAAATAGTATTTTTCGTATTTTTGAGTAAACATTATTTGGTTATTGTGGATAACATCAACATTTTATGAGTCATAACAATATTTTATATTTATAGAAAAAAATTAGATGTTATTAGGTAATCTAACTTCACTTTGTAAACCTCACCGTTATATGTAAATATGTATCTTCGTATTTATACTTAATTTAATAGGTAACTAAATAACAATAATAAAATAATATACTTACCTTATGTTGTTAATAAAACTTGATTATTTACTGAAATATACAAAATAATAACTAACAACTAAAGACTATAACCTAAGAAGTATTGATCTTTTATAACGATTTTTTACAATAATCACATGATATATTTACATACAACTTGAAAAGTTTATATTATTTACAATATCCAAGCAATATCTTCTCAAAAACAGGAAAAAATCCCAAATAAATACATAGGAAGCCAAACGACGGACATACTATAATATTTGGTAATTCACGACACTGGCGCTGACATCTTATTTTCTATCAGCAATACATATACGGCCGAAGTTCTTCTTCTTATTCTTATTATTTTATGGCGACATGTAAGTAAAAACGCTTTTATAGGTCTAAGACTGTACGAGTATGTTGCTATCTTAGCCTGTCAAAGATGCTCAGTTTAAGATCAATCACAGTGCTAAGTATTAGCTAAATTTAGTTATACTAGAAAATATAAATATGGCTAACAGAAATAGAAAGAAAATTGCAACGTTGCCAAGCTTATATCTAATATTTGTTGCTACCAATCAGTTCTCAATATTTTAAAGATGAACCTTTATGACTATGTATAAATTATATAAATTAATAGTAAATATTATACTTACCTATCAATGAAATGAGAGCTTGTATACCTGCTTAACTAATTTCAATTTATGAAAATAAAAAATAATAGGAACTAATTTATTATACTTACCTATACAATCAATAATAATAAATACCTACTAACTCTAAATATGAAGGCAGTGGCATACAATGAGTTGTGCAAAATGGGGAGGACCAAATTGTTATTATAATAATGCAGTTATAAACTATGTAACATTTGAACTGTTTAAGATGAAGTCGGTGCTATTGCTAACTTTCTTATTATAAGAGTTACAAATTCGGTTAAAACAGAATTCGTGTGGTTTCTTAGTCTGATTATTATGGTGACACCAAAAAAACAATTGAAGTACAGAGTTGCGTGATAACGACAAAAAATTGTATTTTATTAATGAATTGCCCTGTATTGACCATAAGCGTTTGATAGAGAGTCAAATTGTAAACAAAATGTTTAATTGATGACATCATTAAAATGATTACCTATTTACATAGGATATATTTACATAGGAGATGTTTACATTTCAATGGAATTTGCCCTTCCTCATCGCAGGCGGCCGTGTACCCCATTAAACGGGTTTACATCTAGTAAGCAGCAACAGGTAAAATATGAAATATAATACTAATAAATACCTACAGTTGCCACTAATAATATTACTATGGATTTTTATTATATGTATTTAATTTAGAAATAATAAAACTCATGTTTTGTTTAAGTATTTATTTACTATCAATATGACGCGTCAATATGCCTCGCGTCAATATTCGTTGCGTCAATATGCCAGTACAAAAATAAAAATATTTAATCATTCAAATCAATTGTTCAAAAGCATCACCCTCTACTCCTACACATCAGCAGCAATGTAGGTATTATGGGCGGTGCACCATCTTGTTGAAAACATATTTTTGGCGATAAGATTATGATAAGATAAGATTAACCTTATCCAAAAAATCTGCGCGTGTTTCTTAATAATTACGCATAGCTTTCGCCTGTCAGGGTACCTTCATAAAAGATAAGTCCAACTATTTTTGATCCTATGCGACCTCTCCCTCCATATATTGATGCCAAAACGTCTTTGCGGATTATAAGCCTCTATTGCTAAAATTTAAATATAAGTACTATATTATAAAGTACTAAATATTGTGGGTTCATCACTCCACAACATTTGACGCAAAATATTTGGATTATCATCAACCATATTAATAAGCCACTGGCAAAATTCTGTGCGTCGTTCTTGGTCACCTGGTACATGTGTTGGTATGTACTTATAGGGTGCATACTTGTACTTTGTAAAAACGTATTCCAAGATCTCGCACGTGGTCTCTAGTAGTTTTCCGGTTAGCTTCAAAATATTCCGAAACATTTATTTCAGTATCTTCCTCAATGATAAATGTTTTCTTTGGCATCTATTTCTTAAACACCTTCTCATTTATCGTAACATATATAATAATATCAAAAAATCTCTCCAGTCAGGCACATTTCTTTCGTGAAACCTTGTACGGTATGTTTCAAGAATACGTTGAGATTTTTTTTTATCATACTTAGTATGTTTCAAGGATATCTCATTTTTCTAAATGTGTGATCATTTTGCTGCAAATTCTTTTTGCTGAACTAGCAGACTAACAAATCAGTCATAGGTGTTGATTTTGTCATGACCTACTGTGGATAAGGCATCAAGTTTTCGTTCAACCATTTCGTTTCATACATGGTACACGGCCACTTGCGATAAGTGTCTATGTAATGGAAAATTGCATTGAATTAAAAATATCTCCATTAATATTAATTTTAATGATATATCTTCAATGGCAATTTTTTTATATAATATGTCTCTCTATCAAACGGTGATAGTAAATAATGGGCAATCCATTAATAAAAAAAATTGTCGATTATCACGAAACTCTATGCTTCATTTGATTTTTTGATAATTACACCCTAATAATCAGTCTAAAAACCACACCAAGTCGCTAATTTGACCGAATTTGTAGTTCTTATAATAAGAAAGTTAGCAATATTGCCGACTTAATTTTGAACATTGAATATTTATCAAGAAAATATATTATAAGTACATGCATATTCAAGAGAACGTTTACTTATTTTTACAAAATATATACTAAATCACATTTGTTTATATTAATTAATGTGCTCATTTATCTAAAATTTACACTTAAGTTCAAGTACCCACCTATACAGCGTTCCCCATTTTTATGGTTAAGTGGCGTAGCTATCATACAGTGAGAGTAAGCGATGCTTATAGGCCCAAGGCCCTCCTAAGGGGTCTAGTTTTGATTTTCATATTTTATTACCATCGCAAAATTAAATAATAACATCAAAATATGGTAAATCTAGGTAAAAAGAACTCACACGACAGGGAAGTTTTTTTTTATTTCCGCGCAAATACAACTATTTTACACACATTCTCTGATTTCCTGGTCTTTTGGTAAACATTTCAGATTATATTTCCATTAATTGATGGCCTGATGTTGGGAATATTTAATTTATTTTATGTAAGTATTTTACATTATATTTTTCTTCCACGCATTTTAACCATGCACTAAACCCATCACAAATAAATTGTTTCACTTTATGAGGAATTTTGTTTTTTTAATATAGATACTCATTACTTGAATAAATTAAATTCTGATGTTCAAGAAATTAGCTAAAAATGATTAAAACTTACATCCCAAATAGTCCAGGCTATTTGTTCCAAATAGTCCAGGCTCATTTAGTTGAGGGACTCTAGTTATGGCTATGGGAGGTTTAAGATCGCAAAAGGTCGGAAAGAAGTGAAATTAGGTGAGATGGGACATACGTCTCCTGACATACGTCTACCTGAGTTTGCGGTCTCTGGGGGTTGCCGCTCTAGGGCCATTGTTGTAAGTGCTATCGACAAAAATTCAAATCAAATATGCATAATTTTGGTACTATCCATTTTTTGTTTGCGACCAATATAGTTTTCGTTCTACGGCGCACCGAAGTTGGGGGTTTCCCTGCAATTTCCATCAAAATCAGTTTAATCGCGGATTACGACGAAGTTCGACTTCAAATAATTATCCCATATTTTTTTTCTGAAAGAGCAATGTTTTCTGAATTTGCAGATGCCTAATTTGCTAGGTTTGGTCCCATATTACAAAAAATTTTTGGTTGGCGAAAAATGGAAACTATTGTTTTTATTCCCCCACCTCTAGCAGTAACTCCCCGAGATCGCAATCTCAGGTGTAGGTATTATCAATTCGATTCTTTATTAAATAAATTAGTTTTCGAAAATTTTAGCTTTATTGTATTTCCTCTTTATAATTTTGTTTCTGATTCGCGGTGTGGGTGGGTGGCCATGGGATAATTTTTTACGGGCCCGTGAAAGTCTTGCCACGCCACTGGTTCAGTTATTCAATATATCGATTACCTAATCCTATTTGAGGTAATTTAGGATCGATGTCAATGTACAGTGTGTTTATTAAAATTTAGGGATTTTCTGGAATCGCCGTCTTAAGCCTAGTTTCCGCGGTATACCACGTCACTTACTGAAGGTTTGCAACCCACAGTCTATCATTGGCGGAACTACGGGTGTTGCATAAAATCTAGGCGTGCTCAACAAAATATAAGGGAATTTCGAAATGACAAATAATGGCATATTTTTTGAAAAATTTTGTAGGAAATAATTGTTTATTTTTGTATAAGACGTTGTATTTGTATAAGGATGGAAGGTTTGAAATTTTGACCTGGTAAAAAAAATATTTTAACATATTCTAATAATTGCTTTACACGAAAGTGAATAACTTTCCACCGTGTAAGCTTTAATTCTAAAGCTACTTTTCAAAAATAGCCTAATTACGATACTACAAGTATTAACCTCAAAATTCTAAATTTACTAAATTTATTAATTTCAATATGGCGGCCTATAGTATAGAAGCTGCTAATTCATCTTTTGTTTTCCTAAATAACTGTTTCAAAAACATGTAAAACAACAAACTTATTTTAAATCACAGACATAAAATTATAACTTGAAATAATAATTCTTTGAGAGAAGAAACTACAAAGTTTCAAATATGATATACCAAACAGTAATCAAACACATCTTAAAACTAAAATTTAAACTATATACTAAAGCTAAATAACTGTCATTAACTGAACTAAATCATTAAGACAAAAGACTATTTTTTAGCCTTCTTTTCATAAAAAAAATATAAATTCACTCTCATTGAGTTCTTTCGCTAAATCGCTTTCAATAGCCATTACAGTAGTATTTATTATTGACAAAGAGTGTAACACGAGTACTGACAGTGAGTTTCCTATTGTATTTCGGAAGAAATTCTTGACAATACATAGAATACAAATATATAGGTGTAGTTTGAGGGATACGTTACGCTCTACTACCCGTCTTAGTTTAATTTACTAATTAATTGATTATGATTATCAATATTATCATCGAAATGATGCTCCCCCTTCTCCGATTTTTTATTTGTATAAATTGTTTTTACTTCCAGGGTATCTTCCCCATATAACTGCCCCCTCCCGCGTATTGCGGAGGCCGGCGGGGGTGTAGTTATTATGCCACTGTATGTCACATCAAATACCAAAATATCTGGCATTTATTAGGCAAGGTAGTGATTGATTTTGGTCTTTTTAACCCTGGAGTACACGTACCAGTCTATAAAATCTGAGTACACGCACTGGGTGCTTTTCACCCAGGGTTTATTTTCATTGTAATAAAACCTTGTTATAGAGAAATTAACTGTTTATTTAGGAAATGTATATAAATCAAACAAAAAGTAAACAAGTCTGACAGTAAGAATAATTAGTTCTCAGTTTCTGCGTCCATAGCTGAAGGTATACCACATAATATATATGTCGCAAGTATGTGCTCTTTATATATGATATGTTGGCATTGATTGCATCTATTTTTTGTTTTTCTATCTTTTTTCTTGAGCAGATGTTAGATCGTTCTATTATTTGTCCACATACTTTCTTGCTGCTTCCTCAATTTCATTTTCATCAGTATCTTTGTAAATTTTAATACTTGAAATTTCATATCCCTTGGTAAAGTTTGTACAGTCGATCTGTATTTCAGATGGTCCTCAACAAGCTGCAGTCCCAAAGTTTTCAAAAATTTTCCTCTTAGTTCCATACTGTTTGGAAAGTTTGCCTTAACAATGACTTGGCAGTTTATACCAGCAACATTCATCATAGAAAAAACACTGTAAGTGGCCATCGATTACTTTTACTGGCAACAGAATATGTTCCAAAGAATTGGTCTACAGTGTCAACTCAACCCTTTGTTTGATTACAAAAACATATCATATCAGATTTTTTACTGAAGTATATCGGTCTACTGTATCGGGCGGTAATTTTTGGCATGTATATGTTTGTATCACAAACAATACTGTCTATTAATTTATTAGTGAACATCTTGCTCCAAGTTTCTTGTTTTGCTGTAGCTTTATGTCCGGATATTTGTCTTATAATATTTTTAGCTTTCGGTCTTCCTTTCTGCGCAGTCTCATATTTGGTACATTTCGTGACCTTATCTCGACCAGTGTAAAAATTACTACATCTAAGTAAATCAGCTAAAGCACATTCATCATCAGAGGTACTGCAGAGAATGTGAGTAGCTAGCTTCTTGATCGGTATCAGTCTCGTGGTCACTTTCTTCTACTATGTCTACATCTACTTCATTTTCAGTCTCCTCAATACATTCGTCACTTGAATGTTTTTCAAGAAATCTTATTGCAGCATCTATATCTTCCTCTTTATCCAAATTGAATGGTCTTTGCATCTAAAAGCAAGATTTACTATTCAGTTCATCGAAATGTATACTGAAAGGAGATAAAAAAACGACATGCGAACTCTCTTTACCCTTTACCCTCGCGATTTCTTTTCTTACAGCTTTCGGTCTTCCTTTCTGCGCAGTCTCATATTTCGTATATTTCGTGACCTTATCTCGACCAGTGTAAAAATTACTACATCTAAGTAAATCAGCTAAAGCGCATTCATCATCAGAGGTACTGCAGAGAATGTGAGTAGCTAGCTTCTTGATCAGTATCAGTCTCATGGTCACTTTCTTCTACTATGTCCACATCTACTTCATTTTCAGTCTCCTCAATACATTCGTCAGTTGAAAGTTTTTCAAGAAATCTTATTGCAGCATCTATATCTTCCTCTTTATACAAATTGAATGGTCTTTGCATCTAAACGCAAGATTTACTATTCAGTTCATCGAAATGTATACTGAAAGGAGATAAAAAAAACGACATGCGAACTCTCTTTACCCTTTACCCTCGCGATTTCTTTTCTTACAATCTCTGTCGGGTCACAGTTTAGATAGTGTGCACGGACGTAGGAAAAGTCGTTAATTTTCCAAAGAAAAATATCCGTGTGTCTATCCCTAAAGACGTATAAACAGATTATGATTACCGATGGGTACAGAAAAAAATATATTTGTTATGCTCAGAACCCTAAAATATTGAAAATACATTGTATTTTTGACGTATACCTACTACGCTAATACACAAGACTAAACACACAAAAGCGCAAAATGACGAATTATATTGTTAGTCGTAAAGTAAAATACTTAAAATGAATATAAAAAACTCGTAATCTCACAACACGCGCAAGGGTGAAAAAAACCCACACTAAAATTAATTCACTTTTATACAAGAACAGCAGGATAGAACAGGACGTCTTCAGAATGTATTTAAACTGTAACTAAGCCGTTAACAGGAATTTACATCATGCGGCTAAACTCACGCATGTACACTGAAAGCACAGTGGTAGTAAATTAAAAAACTGAGTGTTATCGACCCATATCGTGTACTCTAGGGTTAATCATTTTCAAAAAAATGTGTACAAAATATGCCAACAAAAATAGATGACAACAATCACATAACTTACACGATAAACAAAAACAGCCAAATAAATATTATGACAGAAAATGCAATAAATTAATAGTTAAAAAATATTTTTAAAAACAAGATTTTATTGAAATGCCCTAAACAGAAGAAAATAAACTTTAAATTAAATTAAACCCATCAATTTATTACATTACACAGTTATAAGATATAAAATCTTGTCGCGATATTTACCTATTTTATAAAAAACATAATTTTTTTCTTCGAATTACTAATGTCAATATCAAGTTACATATTGTATTATTGTTTATCTATACAGTTAAATCTCGCGACAGGCTTTTATATCATATAAATTGTGTAATGTAATAAATTGATGTGTTTAATTTAATTTAAAATTTATTTTCTTCTTTTTAGAGCATTTAAATAAAAGCTTGTTTTTTTACTATTAATTTATTTAACAAAACACAGTTCTGGGTTTGATTTTAGAGCTTTCCTTTTCCAAACAGGTTGTAAACCAATGCTATTGACGCCCATCTCGCCACATTATACAAGATAGATTATACATAGTATGAGGCCAACCAAGGCGTACTTTTAAAATTCAGTTGCAAGATTTGACCGGAACAGTTCGACCCCAAAATCATAATCGGCGAATCCAAAAACCCCGACATAACAATTTCAGACGGATTGGAGCAACTTTGGTTTTTGATCGCTATCTTAGATCCGTCATCTTGAAAAATTTGTATGGCCTGCAGTTGACCCTTGTCGGTCCCTACATTTATTCGAGCACCAAACTATCCCTAACCTTTGCCGAGTTATAACTCTTTAAAATTGGTATAACGGGCATCTTATTTTCCGCCATTTTGTCCATTATTTTCTCTCGAACCCTTTCATTTGATATCTATATAATGGGGTTTATGCACCCCATGAAAAAACATAGTCCACCATCTTTGGGAGTGGGCCATATTCGATTTAGAGTAACGTCATTTTATTTTAATATTCTTCTTAGCACACCCTTTCATTTAATACCCATATCACGGAAGTGCATTAAAAATGACTAATCCACCATCTTTGGGGGTCCGCCATATTGGATTTAGGTGACGTCATTTTATTTTCTCATTCTTCTAAGCAAATAATTTCATTTGATATTCATATCTTGAAAGTGCATAAAAAATAACTAGTCCGCCATCTTTGGGAGCCCGCCATAATGGATTTATAGTGACGTCGTTTTATTTTTGTATTCTTCTCAGTAAACCCTTTCATTTGATATCCATGTCATAGTAGTGCAAAAAAAATAACTAGTCCGCTATCTTGGGCGGTCCGCCATATTGGATTTATAATGACGTCACTAAGCTAATTATATATTGTCATCAAAACTATACGTACATGCAAAATTTCACCTCAAACGGTTGAGGATAACTACTTTAAAATTCAGTTGCAAGATTTGACCCGAACAAACATACATAGATACATACATACATAGCAAGTTAAATAAAAGCTTGTAAAATGACGCCAGTTATCTAATCATACATGGTCATCCAAACCAAACGTACATGCAAAATTTCAGCTCAATCGGTTCAGGATAACTGCTTTAAAATTCAGTTGCAAGATTTGACCCGAACAAACATAGATATATACATACATAGCAAGTTAAATAAAAGCTTGTAAAATAAATTAACGCGTATTTAGAAATATAGTGATAAAGTTCTTATGAAAACAAAGATAGATGATTTAGTGTTAGGTGAAATTAGACCTAGGCCCTACGATGCTCAAATAAATAATGGCAATATTTTATCAAGAACCAGGTACTTTTAGCAAATCATATCCAGTATGTAAATTATAATAATTCATATTCAGATCATAGCTCACTGGATTCTATAAGAATAGTAAGCAAAATGATAATGTGTATGCTCAATCTCCAAATAAATCAGATGAAGTAGATGTTATACTTAATGCTACAAAAAGTGGTAGTATAGTAAAGATCCCTGATAGATTTAAGTATAATTAATTTCTATGTACCTATATAATATATCGATTTTTCATTTTGTTTAAAGCAATATAAATGTACATAAAAATACTCTAGCGCTCCCTGTTATGAACAGGTCCATTAAAGTGGGTCACGCTGTATATTAAAGGGCTCAAAACAGTCATATGATATTATATTAGGTAGAAATAACTTGTCACTATATATTGTACATCAGGTGACCCAGATTTGTGTCATTTAGGTTATTATTCGCGTTTGATATTTGACTACCTTAAACACATTAGATATATTCAAACGTTGATTGGAAAATATATGTATAGGGTCCGCCAATAAGCGCGCTCGATCTTTAAAATGAAATAAAGCAAGTTGTGTGAGAGGTATAAATGAAATTTATTTTTTGTTTCAAAGAGTATTCGAAGGCATTATGTATGGAAAATAATATCGGTCAAATGTCCACCTCGGCTTCGCTGGGTGGCCCGCATACGAGAAGTCCAATTTTCAATGACTCTGGCGCACAAATCGGGCTGTATTTCATCGATGGCGTGGCGTATGTTGACTTTGAGGGCATCAGTGTTTTGTGGTTGGTTTGCGTAGACCTGTGATTTAAGAAAACCCCACAAGAAATAGTCTAGTGGGGTTAAATCGCACGATCTCGGTGGCCAGTTGATGTCGCCTCCGCGCGAGATAACCATTCCTCCGAAGCGCTCGTGCAGAAGATCCATTGTGGCGCGCGCTGTGTGGCTCGTAGCGCCGTCCTGCTGAAACCACATATCCTCGACATCCATATTGTCGATTTCATGCCAGAAAAAGTTCGTTATCATGGATCTGTATCGTTCGCCGTTTACCGTGATGGACACACCATCGTCGTTCTCGAAGAAATACGGCCCGATGATGCCTCCGGCCCAAAATCCACACCAAACAGTTACCTTTGCTGGGTGCATTGCGACCTGGTGGACCTCCTGTGGATTGTTCTCGGCCCAATAACGGCAATTCTGCTTGTTGACATTCCCATTTAACCAAAAATGTGCCTCATCGCTGAAGATGATTTTGCGACCAAAATCGGGGTCGACTTCCAACTGCTCTAAAGCACAATCAGCGAAGATACGGCGCTGTCTATGGTCGTTTATTTTGAGCTCTTGTGTCAGCTGGATCTTGTACGGATGCATGCCCAAATCCAGATGCAAGATTCGGCGAAGTGATGTTTCCGAACGGCGGAGTTCCTGTGCGCGACGTGAAATTGACTGTCGCGGATTTTCACGCACACTATCGCGCACAGCGGCGACATTCTGGGCAGATCGGACGTTTCGACGACGCGTCGGTGTTGGCTGATTGTTCACCGAACCGGTTGCCTCGAATTTGTTAATCAAACGATGGATAGTCGACTCAGCAGGACGATCAATTGCACCGTAAAATTGGCGGAGCGCGCGGAACGTTGCTCGAACCGATGAATGATTTTCGTAATAAGTTTTAACGATTTGCACATGTTGCTCGTGGCTGAATTGGTTCATGGTGATTTGTGAAGATACACTGAATAATAACAACTACGTTTGCCAACTCTACCACAAACAACATGGCCGCCATGAGCTGTCAAAGATCGAGCGTCCCTATTGGCGGACCCTTTATATAAAATAACACGACACTTAATATTCCTTAAATATCTCTCAATTCTATTGTTAATATTACTCATATAAATATTAAAAGTTGTAATTACCCTTACATTGCAAAATATTATTGTGAATGTACAGAGTGATCATTAAAAGAGACAACTGAAATAGTATATAATATGTCTATCGTGGATATTTTGCATGATTGTTCATGTTCCACAAAACCATCACAATCATATAACCATGTTATACACTTTTCGATATTTTGTGATGTTACAACTAGTCACCCTTATGATGACCACCCTGTATTAAAGAAATAATTTTTAAAGTAGACTTGATGACTTGTAACACAAGATATTACATGCCTAGAAAGAAAAATGAGTTTAAAAAGGGACTCCCTCGAGCGAATCCGACGTAACTCGAGAACGAAACAGGAATTAAAAGTGGATGAAGATACGCAATTTGGATTTGAAAACCGTGCCTTTATGTCTCAACATGTATATTTAGATAACAAGTTCGAAACAGAGCCCGCTCCTCGTTACTGCAGTTTAGCCCAATTTGTTGAAGGTAGGTTCATTATGTCAGTAAAAAAATACCCCGTTTCTTCTTTATATATCAGTTTAGTTTTTCCCATGCGTGTTTCATGCATTTTTAACAAAATTAGTTAAAAAAATTAATTATCGTAATAACAGCGGGATAGGCGAATTGCTTAAAACGCTTAATCGTACTGGTAATTTAATTTCCTACTGATTTTAAGTGATTCAGATTCCACTTTGTGCTCTGGTTTTCCGTCCCCTTTACCCGTACAGATTTCTGGGAGTCATTTTAGTGTTTAGAAGGTAGTGAGGATAAAATATACTAAATGTATGTTATACGTATATATACCAAAATAATTCGCTTGTAATACGCTATAGGTACGTGAAATATGATTACCAAATTACTCTAAAAGTAAAATCAAACAATATCGATTGCAAATTGGACCAAAAAAACAAAAAATTATGTATCTATGCAAATAGTAACATATAATTTATACAAGATATTAACTTACAGCAGTGGCGCCTCGTCAGGAGAGGAGAGGAGGCAGTGGTTCCCCTGACTTTTTTATTTTTTTACAAATATTCTTAAATCTATTGTAGGAAAACTGATTATAATTGCCAACACTTCCAAAGAACAAGACTGGCCGTAGCCTAACATTGTAGTGGAGGCAAACGTCCAGTATTTTGAGTCATATTAATCACACACGTAATTGGTCAAATAATAACATCTTCTCAAAACGTTTATTTTAATGTCCATGTAGAGTTTAATAGAAATGTTGGGGTACTTGCAAAACATAATGACCTTAATATTCCTAAAAAAAAGTTTAAGCGCATGCTCAAACCCCGTTTACACAACGCAAGCTCAAACCCCGTTTTTTTCTCCACACCTAGATATTAGGTCGCCGCCGCAAAGTACACGCACGCCACGCCGTTCAATTGTGGCGGCGCACGCCGGCGTACATGATCCCTTATTATCCTAGTTTCGCTGTATCGTATGTCAACGCTGTTTATGTCGTTATTCGTATGTCGTTATTTGTCATAGCTAAAGGTCGACAGATCGTTAAGATAGAATGACAAACTAGAAGATTTATAAAGGGTTTCTTTTTTTACACAATGGCTGGCAAAATTAATATATTTAAGGAAGCAAAATATCTCATTATTGGAAGACACAACATCTTGGAAGAGATGTTGACTAAAACATCTTTAGATGCTGAATGCCATGCATATTTAGGAGAATCCAGAAATGCTTATCCTTACCACCTAATCTCAGGACATTCTGTCGTATTACTCGAAAAGAAGACATGCGGATTTGCCAAATCTGTCAAAATTAGTTATGACAGTATTTTGTTTACCAGCAACTAGTAGGTACACCTAGTGAACGAGTTTTTTCTGTTGCTGGCATCGTGGTTTCCACCAAAAGAGCCCGATTTAAAAATTACTATTTATTTTTTGTCTGTTTCAAGAATATGTTTTATGTTTCTATATTTATTTTATTTATTCCTTATTTATTCTTAGTGTCCTTAGTTTTTTTAAAACATTATTCAACCTACATATAAACGGCAGTGTTAAAAAATTTAATAAAAATGAAGGTATATTTATTAAATTTATTAAATATTAAGTTAGTAAATTTTTATTAAATTTACCAACTGATTATTTTTATTTTACATATTTTATTTAAGCCGCCGCCGCCGATCAATTAACCAAAAATGCCGCCGCCGCAAAATTGTAAACGGCGCAGTTGTCTATTCACACCCTATGCCGCCTCTCTTCAAAATACTACGAGCTGCCGCCGCTGCTGCACGAGCTACTCTAAATGATATTTGTAAAGTATCTTTTAGAGCATGCAAATTTTAATTATAAACATAATTTTAAATAACAAAGAAGTAACCTATTTTCAGTTCACATTCAAAAAAATAATAGCCCCCCTCTCTTGACGGCCCCCAAAAAAATGGCACCATCCGCCGCTATTTTACACTTATATTCTTATTATATTTTGCTGCTGCAGTGGTGAGACGCAGGAAATTTTGCCTCAAATACTGGATCTGGATCACCTCAAGGCATTATTATGAGCAAGTGAAGTTTGATTTAGTTCATCGTAAAATATAAAAAAAATATTTTCAAGTTACTCGCGTCGGTATACCGGACGCAAATATTTTTAGCCGAGACGCAAACCTTTTCTAGTTCCCTTTTCACATGCACACCTTAAGTTCCTCATAAGGTTGGGATTTTGTAGAGTGATTGGCAAATAGATGCATTTATTTTGGTTATCTACAAATAATTAAGAGCTATATAAGATCTGATATTCTAATTAGTCTCAGGCACTAGTTACTTTATTATAGTGATGATTAAAATATAAGTTCCTAAAATTAGTTAATTTGTTACTAAAATTTTCTTTATAAGTCTGTGCTGCGGTTTTGTAATGAAAATAATGTGTTTTAACAATAAAAATGCATATTTTCATTACAAGACACAGGCTTGTAAGAAAGTTTTTAAGAAAAAAATCACTATAATCACTATAATCATCACTATAATAATAGATGGTGCCTGAAACTAATTTGATTATCAGATCTTATGCAGCTTCTTAATTATTTATATTTAACCAAAATAAATCCATCTATTTGCCTCTCATTCTACAAAATCGCAACCTTAATCGCACCAGGGGGCGCTGTTAGGTGCTAACGGGCAGAGCAGTAGATTGACAGAGTACCGCATAGTTGCCATTTTTATGTTTGCATAGTCCGCCATTTTTACTCCATCGTATTTACCATTTATTTAGTAGTATTTATCATTTGCAAATAGTTTCTATTTTGAGCCATTGTTTCAAAATACTATTTATCTGAGTATTTTATTCAGTTGTATTTCCATAAGTTGGACTTTCCTATTTCCATAATTGAAGTAAATATGGCCGCTGTGTCCGCATATGTCGGTTCAAACGAATGCGCTTCTCTATATATCCACTGCTCTGCTGACGGGCAAAGTGTATATATATATATATATATATATATATATATATATATATATATATATATATATATGCAAACTTGCAAACTACCTGGCATGTTTTCATTCAAAACATTCAATAAACATTCACTAAAACCTTTAAACTTTATCTAATTTCTGTTGTCTTTGAGGTGTCCACTGGCGGCCATTTTCCAAAATGGTCGCCATGGGGAAGTTGGCACACATCCACATCCACAAGTCCACATCCAAATCTGTTCATATTACGTCAGTCTACAACTGTGCCAAATTTGGTGCTTTTATCAAAAAGTACACATGCAATATGATAAAAAGTCCTAGCTACTGCCGCACTAATGTACATTTTTGCAAATATAGATAGATATTGTTTGATTTATTTTACCTCCATTAAGAGTAATATAATAATAATCATTAAGAGTAGGTGCCTACATATTTAACTCAACTCGTATATGTTTCCGGTCGTAGTCCTAGCAGATATACGCGTATAGTCGTACAGTGTGTATAATACTCATATCTCGTAAAATCCTTATAGGGGCCGAAATGTGAAAATAAAAAAGTTAAAATGGACCTATTTAATACAAGTAGGTACATTTTCAGAGAGCACCCTTGGGAAATCAACAATTTAAATTCAGTCTGAATACGGTCTACTCAGAAAATAATGTTATTTTCCCTACGTAGTTTTTTAATCCAAATGCAGCCATAGAATCTCGAGACAGTAACAACGAACAACGTATTTTCATTATATTTTATATCCGTTTTATAACTGAATATAATGGGTGGTCCAAAATTAAAACTGAGTTTTCATTTTCCTTGACAACATTTTTTCTTAAATTCTCAAATATATTAGGTGAGTTAGTTTTATAAATTATAACTTTTATTACTTGACCCACTGGTATGAATTGTGTAGCAAGAATATGTTGGGCGATTCCCCAAATATCCAGATGCTATTAAATTTTATCTCAAATTCCTCTATCTTATCATAAGGGCAGTTATAGAATGAATTATCCAAATATATTATAAGAGTGAAACAGATTTAACCATATCAAAGATATTATCATCACTTTTTTGCGCGGACCAAGTGCTAAAAAATGTTTTACAGTTTTATATACACATATAACACCACGTCATTATCTGAAAACACAATACCTATCAAAACATGTCAAATATAAAAAAACGAGAATTTTAAAAACAAAATCGACGTGTCCATGACTTTTCCATAAAATCCAATAATTTCGATTTAACGAATTAATCCAACCTTTCCACTAACCATTAATCCAACCAATGCTCACTGTATACCAAATATAAGATGTGATAATCTAAATCTTCTTGCTACCTAGTACCTTGTTGTTGCCTAAGTTACCTTATTACCTAGGTCTGGGGACAAAATTGACCTCCTGAACACTTTAGGCTTTACGAAGCCCCACTTTAACGGAGATGTAGAAATCCATTACATGTTCACATCTTAGATATACAGAGTTTCTCCCAAGTTTCTCGTTCTTTTCGAGAAGTGACGTCTGTCACGAGATCCACTCGCGTCCACAATGCTCGTGAAAAAATTACGATCTGCGTATAGTAATGTAAACTACTGCACGCTGCAGTATAAAACTGACAAAACCATAAATTTGTAAACTGAAATTATAAAATCATTTTCTTTTTTTACACCACCAAAATTGATAAATCAAAATATATTTCATGGAATATTAATTAAATGGATTTTAATGACTTGTATTCAGATAAATACATTACGTGGTACCTATTAATAGCGCTGTTTATTTCATAACAAGTTGGGAAATATTGTAAAGTTGCTATTAAGCCAATATTGTGTAACATAGAAAAAATATAAAATCAAGTAAATGTGGTTTCGGGTTAATTTTGTGCCTCCCCAGAATTTTCCCTCACGGACAGCCACTGCTAGTATTTACACCACTTTCCGTAAAGCGGCCGTATTTAAAAATAAACTATTATCTAAGCTAAAATCTTAACAATATTTTATAGTATTACTTTGAGGGCAAGTCGTTCCAGAAAATTAGTTTGTGGGCATAAGTAAATGAATTAACAAAATCGTTAATACTCATTTTTGGACCGTCTTGCTCTCTAGGAAGGGTATATAATTATTAACTTAGGGAACGACATAGCTAGAAGATCATTTAAAAGGCAAAAACCCACTACTAAGACGTCCAAAACGGAAGCTAACGTCAATAGGCAGAGTACGTTGTTAGAGGAGTCAGAAACAGCAACCCCAAGTCGCAAGGGCAGTCAAGGTAGTTTAAACAAACTTGAAAAGGAATTGTCTAACGTGTCAACTAGCACTTTGAAAGCATTAGCTCTAGAGGAAGAAAAGGAAAATGAAGAAAAGGTAAGTACACTTATGTGAGCTTGCATATGACTGGGAATGTGTTTGCACAGTTCAATGTGAATAACAGTTGTTACAATTACAATGACATTGCGTTATTGTAATTTTCAATTCGGTTAGATCATTTTTATAGACCTAACAGATAATAATAGGCAAACCTGGTATTAAAACACGATTTTTTATTATAAACGATTATTGTCAATTGACAATTAGTTCCCAAATAGTTAGGTAATTCCTTCAGATATCTACATATACAGTGCGAAGGTACATATAATTATTTATTATGCATTTGATTACATGTTATTTTGTATTATTTTATTTTATAGCAACCTAGAGAACACATTCAATTTACAATATGAGGTCTCTAATTAATAAGCATAAATACAAGTAACAAGTAGTACCTACAAGTTGACAAGTTGATAAAGAATCCGTACTAGTAAATGCACAGAAATAACACAATAAAAGTGTCTATACGAAATGATACATAAACTGCAGAAACGTGTAACAAAGCATTCACATAGTGAACTATGATTAAATAGTATACATGATATAGAATAATAGATATAGAATTATAATTAGAGTAGTGATTTTAAGAAAATTAGTTAACTTAAAAAAAACTAAAAAACCACGCTTTAAAGGGAAACCAAACTAAAAAGTTAAAAATCATGTTTAACTATTAAGATTTTGTAAGAAACCGTGAAGTGCATGATCACTTGTTATAAATATTTCATTAATATCATGCACCCCACGCTTTCTTACAAAATCTTAACAGTTAAAAACTTTTTTTTACTTTTTATTTCGGGATCCCTTTAAAGCGTGTTTTCTTAGTTTCTTTAAACTGCAATTGTTTTCATTAAAAAACATGAGGATTAGTTTTACTTTCTGCTATGAAAAAGATTAATTTTTGGGTTGTGTGGGCCGAGATTTAGTGAATATATCACTTTCAGTAAATTGCATATTGTGGCGAATGCGCCAATGTAAAACTTATTTTTGTATATCCTGTTTTTTTATGATCCTGGTATGGACATTAGGACAAAGTTATCACATTATTGTATTGTCATAGGTCTTTGATAAGTGTGCAAAGTTTCAGTTAAAACTGACGTTCTGAAGTGGGTGAAAATCTCGTCCAAAGATTTTGTTACAAGATACATACATACCTACAGGTAGATGAAGCTAATTAAAGCGTGTTAAAAATATCTTGCGAACAAAGGACTTGATATTTATCTGGCACTTGATCACCAAATGAACTTTCGACTGAAGGTCCTTGAAGCCGTTTGCGGATTTCTTTCATAAATTACTGAATTGGTCCTACTGCTATTCCTTATGCTGGGCTTTTAGTGCCCAGCATAAGGAATAGCAGTAGGACCAATTCAGTAATTTATGAAAGAAATCCGCAAACGGCTTCAAGGACCTTCAGTCGAAAGTTCAGCTTGAATGGTCGATTAACAGTTTTATTACGGTCGGCAGTATATACTAATATGTGTCTAATAATATACATACCTAATTTAAATGAAATTTGTATGACAATCTGTAAAAGCTTTTAAAAATACATGATTTCAGAATATTTGAAAATAGTTTCAGATTTTCTCTCATATATATATATATATATATATATATATATATATATATATATATATATATATATATATATATATATATATATATATATATATATATATATATATATATATATATATATATATATATATATATATATATATATATATACAGGGTGAGTCAGTTTTTTGTAGACAAACTTTAACAGGGGATAGAACGCACGTTTTTAAAAAGAAAAGTGCCTATAAATATATGGCCGATCTAGCTTCCTAAGGAAGATACAAGGTGTTAAAGTCTCATTTTTTTTTACATTAATGTGTAATATTTTCTGAACGGAATGATATATTCACTAAATATTTTACACATATATTAACCTGCATAGGATCAACATGTTGTATTGTTCCTGTCGAAAATACTATAGTGGATGTTACTTTTTTCGGGTACTTCGGATATTCTGCATAATGGAACTTTTTTTTCGTACGCCACTGACATTATCTGATACATATTTCTAAAATAACGGCCCCTTAGTAACAATTTTGCTTTAACTATGACAGTTTTCGAGATATTGGCCGTTGTTTCTCTGACAGTGTAATGTCGTTATTATAATTTTTTATTCTCGAATTTTCTTTATGACTTATAAACGAACGCTTAGATTTTTTCATGTTTGGGGGATAATGCCTATTAATTAAGGCGCATAAAACAAGCGGTAAGAATGTTCAAAAACTTGCACAGTGGCGGGGTGGAAGGGGTGCTCCACCCCTACACATATCTATACACATCTTATCTATACACATATCTATACACATATCTATATCTATACACATATCTATACACATATCTTTGTAAAATATTTAGTGAATATATCATTCCGTTCAGAAAATATTACACATTAACGTAAAAAAAATTTAAATTTTAACACCCTGTATCTTCCTTAGGAAGATAGATCGGCCATATCTTTATAGGCACTTTTCTTTTTAAAAACGTGCGTTCTATCCCCTGTTAAAGTTTGTCTACAAAAAACTGACTCACCCTGTATATATATATATATATATATATATATATATATATATATATATATATATATATATATATATATATATATATATATATATATATATATATATATATATATATACAGAATGTTTAAAAAAAGACGCGGCAATATTTAAGGGAATAATTATCCGGGTCATTTTATAAAAAAAAGTTTCTACATTGGTCCGTAAACGCTTCGTTACCGATCTACAGGATGTTGAAATTTAATTAACGAAAAAAAACAGTAAAAATTAGATTTCTCCAAAACAACTTGAGATATTATAATAAAATTTTAGGCATATCAATAGCTATGGGAGACGCATACTGTGCAATACAAAACGATATTTTAGTCCTACCAGTGGCATGCTATTGGCACGTCAACGGCTATTTAAAAAAAAATAAGACGCTGCTGGTTTCTCTAAAAATAAAAATTACTTTTAAATTTCTTGTTCAATTATGAAGAAGAAAACTTTCTTCAGATTTTATCGTTCTACGCACCGTTTCGAGTAAAGAAAATAGAAACCACTTTAATGCATGTCATCAGACAACAATATTTTTTACACCTTCAAGGGTTTCAAAGTATCACCATTTACACATAGCAAAACGTTTTGGCTATACAGCAAATGGAACTTTTACGTTTTTATAAATCCATCGCTGCGACTTTTGCCACACGTCCTTTTGTCGCGCCTCCAAATGTCACGGCCACTTGTCGCATCATAGAAGTGACCGCGTTTTGACGCGCTACGTAATGAAAGCTATACATAATTTACAACAACAAGCCGTACCTGCCCGGAACATACTATATTTTGCGCAATATTCTAAATGGAACCTAGTTATAATGTAAAATTGGCGCATCCGCCATTGTTGCTAATGTTTTGCAACTTGTTTTCAAATTGCCTATATGTGCAAACTGTTTCTTTAGTTAATAAATATGACAGTTAAGCACTGCATTGGCGGCGGGAGGCCCCTTGAGTGCCCTTGAGAAATTCAATCTTTCAAAAAAAATCAATATAAATTTTACCAAACTGGTGAAAGATACTGAATGATCATTGTCAGGTTGTCAACCACGCGCAGGCATGCAACTTAAGTTAGAATATCGTTTGAGATCGCGATAATGCATTATGCGCTGATGCGCGGTAGGTTCTACGTTGGAAGGGGCTTAGCCCCCTTTTCCGCAGCCAATGAACCACTCTTTGATCACGATCACGAAATGAATTTTTAAGAGATTGTACGGGTCATTCCGTAATTCTTAAACGTATTCACCTTCGTAAGTGCACACGATTGCACGGAAACAAATGTTAATGTTAAAAATAATCAATAGAAAAAATATTATGCACATTTACAAATATTAGCCTAGTCAATAAATCATCGAAAGGGTGGTATGGAGGGAAATGGAAGGAACACAATTTTTGATTTTGGGACTTTGTCTGGACTAGATAGGAGGTAAACATAATAAAAGTATGAGCGTACTACGTACGCCCCAGCACCCGACGAGTTAGCTAGTCAAATAAGTAAAAAAAAACGGGAATTTTAAGGGCGGATATTTTGGAAACTACCTAAGCAAGATAGCGGAAAACTGAATAGAATAAATCTTATAGCTCATTTTATTGGCTTTAATTTTATATAGAGTGGCCCTATAACTAGGACGCATAGTTTCCAGGATATAAGCGAAACCCCAAAAAAGGTATCTTCTATGTACGCCTCTGCATCCAGCTCACTTCCTAGGAGTGGGAACTTAGTATGTTTACCTTCTAACTAGTCCAAACAAAGGCTCAAAGTCAAAAATTGTGTTCCATCCATTTTCCTCTACAACCTTTCGTTGACTGGATATATGTATTATATATGTCATGTAAGTCAATACAACTGTTATTCACATATTTGTCCTTTCTGTCCCTATACCTATTATTTTCTATGTAAATGTAAAATATTAAATTATAACAGTATAATCTAAATAAGAATTTAACAAGTTCATATATTTTGCATGTTATTACTAATAAAATATATGGTACAAATAAAATAAGTCGTCAAACTGCTGCAACAATATCAGGAGTTGCAGTATTTTTGTATTGTTGTTATACCTAATATATAAAATAAATAACAGATTATCAATATAGAAAATATATGGATGAATACATCCTAAAATCATGTTTCACAATAGGTCTGTCCCCAAAATTGTGTTTTCAATTGAAAATTATACATGTATGGGTAATATAAGTCGCTATAAAGTTTAAAACAAATAAGTTATATAATTTCTGCGCTCCCATGCTGGAAGGCTAGGTGGGTGACGTCACATGCCAGTTAATGACCAGGATAATGGATACACATAGTACCACCGCATTCGTTTGAACCGACAAATGCCGACCCGGCGGCCATATTTACTCCAATAACTCCATAATTAACACCATAATAACTTATGGAAAAAGACTCAGATAAATAGCATTTTTAAACAATGGCTCAAAGATAAAGACATTTTCAAATGGTAAATACTGTAAAGTGATACGTTTAAGGTTTGCCGCAAGTATGCGATGGCATAAAAATGGTGGACGGCCGCAACTATGGTATTCTCTTTATCAACTGCTCTGTATACAACGTACTGGTTCTGCCGCCTGCCGACCCAGAAAGCTTGTAACCTCAAACCACGATAGTAAATGAGATAGGTCATTGAGGTATATAGGCTACGACGTGGTGCAGCGGGTACCCACTTCTAGCATATCAGGTTAGATAGAGATAGAGCATAGAGGGAGTCAAATTCATACATTTTTTACGGCGCGAGCTACTTTAGTTCTGAAGTTAATATTCACTTACAAATACTTTTAAATAATTTTATTGAATAGTACGGTAGTAAATTTACTACCATGGTGAATAGCAATGGATTGATGGTTTATTTGTCGTCCAAGGACATGTGGATTTATGGTTTCTACCGGTATCTCTCCAGTGTTGTGAAAATGAGTAGGTACCTACTTGTACATAATACGATATCTAACAGATCTCAAAGAATTTGTGCTACTATTTCAATTTTACAAATCCCCATTTTTATAATAAACTGAATAGGAGAATTTTAAAATAAGTAGGTAACCAATCGAATCGGACAAGATTAGCTACCTAATCGATTCACGTGCAAAATAAAGTCAATGGGATCTAAATCTTTATACTTACATGAAATGTGTGCAATGAGTAAATTAGTTTATTAACTAATAAATAAATAAATTGTAGTTGCAAAATTTATTATTAAAATTAGGTACCTATATACGTTCCGTTATAGGGGAAGTTTACCTAAAATGGGATACTTAAGATTTGGACCTGGTTTAATAATAAACTTTAAGTACAAAATCATGGACAACCCTCATGATGGATAAACCAAACATAACTTTATTCAAAAAACAAACCTAACATATATGAAAGTATTAAACATAGAACAACAATTTTTTTTATTGCGCGCATCAATATCCCCATTTTAGGACCATAAAACGGGATCAGTAGTGTTTCTAAAATGAGATTATATCTCCAAGCACAGATCCACAAATGAAATCACTGGCTTCGTCTGATACGCCGCAAGCTTCGTGGACCCATATCTAGCAGTCAGTGCACCGAATCCACTGGTCACCAGGTTTGCGGCTTAGAAAATAGACTTCGCATGGCAGACTTCAAAGCACATGGTAAGAACATCCCGGTTTAGAAGCACATGGCGCCCCATTGTATCAATACATCAACATGTAAACAAACATTTCATTTATAGAGGAATAAAAATCAAAGAAAGTTTTTCTGTGCCGACAAAATCACTGTTACAGTTCGGCAGCACACAATACTCCAATTGCAACAGAAATGAGAACAACGCTCCCAAAACTTTACACCAACCAGGCAGGTCCTAGCACCAAAAATTTATCTAATTGGATTTGCAACAACCAAACTTTAGAACGGTATATCCAAATAGTTTAAACTTTGGTTTAAACACATACGCATATGTATAATATAGGCAGGATCGCGGGATCTGATTCCCTCTATCTCTATATTCTCTATCTTTCACTGTGCGTCTCTATCACACACTAACTACGAATAGGGTCCGGCGCAGGTTGCTATTAAGTATGCTGATGTGGATGCATACGTTACGAATGACGTCAGCTGAGTTGCAAAGCAGAGCGCTGCCGCTTTGTATCTACCACAGGATATGCACAATAACACAACTTTTTTCATTATATTGACAACCGGGATTAAACAGGGTATATTGGATTGGTCAGTTTACGTCGAGATTATGGATTTTTAAAGAAAACAACAATAATTTTTATTTTTTCTGTAATTTATAATATAATATTATGCATATACATAGTTAGACATAGATTACATAGATTATTCACAAAACAGAAATGCTCGGCGATAAAACGCCACACGTTCCCCCTTGAGATAGGTTACTTAAATGGGCATTTTGTATAAAAGTGAAATGGCAAAAAAACGGCGAATCTGGTATTTTTTCAGGCAAAATGGAGGTCATGATATACATATTGTTATTTTACTTGAGAACACACCTACACTGACGATGCAACTACACTAATACATCAACTACACGATGCATTCGTGCGTATACCTCTCTTATTTACTACCGTGCGTCAAACCAATGACAATGCGTTTATCTGATTCAAGCAATTTCTATGGCCGCTGTTGTAAGTTCATATTGACTTTTTTCAGGCACAGTTCGAATATAATATTGTTATTATTAGGTCAAAAGCTTCATTTCTCACTAGGTACTTGTAATGTAAGATGCTCGTCAATAGGTTCGGCTATAGTGGCTTGATAGAGACGGTGTGGCCATAGACGATTCGACAGCCATGTTTTTTCCAATTTTAACATTGCGCTTATGGAAGAAAGAATAGTAAAGAATTACAAATAACATTGAATTGGTGCATTTTAGAAGAAAACTGCATAGAACCATTTTTGTAAAAAACACACTATTCGCAATGTTTCCTATTCAGAGAAGAAACTGTTAAATGGTATAAAATACATTCCAATTATCTATAGAAAATTGTTAATAAGAATTAATCAGCGAATTTTAGAAAGAATCTGTCTTAATGCTTTTTGTAGAGAATCTTTTTCCATCATTATGGACTAGTTGAGATGTTTCCTACTTAGACAGGACACTTTAAAATGACCTACTTTTATTCAAACTGGAATCATTCATAAGTTTCTATTTTCGTATGATATGAAAATATTATGATTATTATAGAATAAATAGCATTTAATTATGTTTAATTCTTAGAAAAAGGCTTATATAAGTTAAGGGTTGTGTGCAAAAAAACGTCCCGCTACCAAGAATTTTCTTATGCATGAAGTTATCCGATTGGCCATAAAGAAAAAATATATCATATAAAAAGTCTCAACGGTGAGGTAATCACATTATTTAGGCCTGGATCCCACGGCTATTGTGATGTTAATACAATAATACAAAGTTATTATTAATTCAGGGAAGGGGGCAAATGCAAGAGTAATAATTATGAAGCTTTACTCAACGTTCATAAAGACGGACCTAATCATTAAACGTTTGCTAGCATGTAATTCTCACATACCTAAACATTAAAAGTAAATATACTGCTTCTACCATGTGTACATGTACATTACAAATTTCAGTCATGTTCCCTATTGATCACTAAACACCCTAAAATAATATAAAAACCACTCAGAAACTATGGCACTCACTAGTTGGCACAGGTAATAAACAAACAGTTTGGAAAATTCATGTCGGATTTTGTACCACGTGACTCGCCAACCAATAGAAAATGATACCACCGTATGGCCACACTGTCTCTATGAAGCCACTATACGAGTAAGTTCGGCTTATTCAAAATTATTGTCCATTTTAAAATTTTCAGATTTTTCGAAACCATTGATATTATTTACCATTGTTTCAAATCTACATTTTCGTGGCTACAAGGAGCCCCAAAGCCTACTCAGTTAAATTTTCAATTTTAAAACATTATCCAAATCAGTTTGCTAACTCGGGAAACTAATTTGAGTAATAAGCAAGGTATATTTTTTATGACAATTAAAAAAAGATAATGGCTTTATGGCCATTATTATAAAGATAATGGGTCCACCAAATGGATGCGTCTAAATCACGAAAATGTTATAATCAGGAAGAGAAAAATGACATTTTCGAATTGTATAAAAAAAATTACGCAATATTTGAAAAAACGCTCGAATAAGTGTCTCCTCAAACACCCCATTGAACGTAATAATCCCAAAGAAGTAACCAATTTTTCAATTTTGGTACAATTACAGGCATAGTAATTTTGAATATTGAAAAAAATAAGATTTTTATTATTTTTGAAGTTAACATGAGATAGCGTGCACCCTATATAATTAATTTTTACGAAATCCCTACAGTCCAAAAATCCGATTTCTTCCAATATTAAGTATTGAAAATTCAAGAAAATAAAGTGCCAATTTCTGTAACACCTTTACAAAAATAAAAATTGAAAATCGCCGATACATCCCTAGGCTAAAATTTAATGGTGTATTTAAAAATCGTTATGAAAAAATTGAGAAAATGTTCTTGTGAAAACGGGACATTTCTCAATTTCAATGAATTTTGCACAAGGATTTTACCACCCTGTACAATACCCTTTGAATTAAGATTAAAACATACCGGGTCATAGGGAAAAGATTAGGTTTTCATATAATAATATGCTAAAAACCGATTGAAAATCCGTCTACTATTATTAAAATTACAATAGTATAAAAATGCACAATAATTTTGAATTAGCCGAACCTATTGACGATTTTCATTTTGTGGACAGACCTATTCCCTGCATTTTTGTCCTCTTTACCACCATGCTCCAAGATCGCACTAAAATTCTTAATTATGCAAAGTTCATATAATTTTGTTATGTTATGACTCCCACATTAATTCCAGTGTAAGTTTCCCCAAGTAAGCGTGATAGTAGAACCTCCCTCTCCCGTTCAAAATGAACAAATCCGCTCTGAGCGGATTGAGCATATCCGAATAGAAATCGAAGGAGAAATAGACCCCGACCTAGACCTCCTATGTTCAAAGGCTGATAGACTCTCCACCAGCGATGTTACCACGAGCAACAATAGTTCTAATTCTAATCTGTTGGGTATTGATCACGATCAGTTCCTAACAAGGTCTCCAGCAGCCACCAGAAGGATATCCTGCTGTAGTATGCTAAATCCGGCTGAAACAGCAGCGTTGGCGGCGGCCGCGGCAACCAGCAAATTTTACAACGAGGCGGAAAAAACAGAGAACGAGAAGAAGGAAGAAAAGGAGAACCGGAGGCTCCCCATTATCAATCCCCTTGTGAGATTACCCACCTGGCCAAGTAAGTAAAAAATTTGCAATGTGCAAGCAATATATTATATAGTACAGCAACCCGTGACCATGATTTCCCACATATTCACTAATTAAAAAAATATGAAGAAAGGTCCATAGTTCATATGAACTATGTCCGCAACGACTTAAATTCTTTGCACCCACACAAAAATCAACACCGTTGATTTTTTTTTAATTTTTATTTTTTAATATCAGGTATCAATACTTACCTACTTTAGATGTTATTTTAAGTTTTGGTATTTGTTAATAGGTTATTAAACCACATATTTTAGTTAGAAACATTATTTTATCGCCCCGAATTATCGAATTATTATTTTATTTTATTATTTATAAATTATTTTTGTTACAAAAATTATTTTATTTTATATTTCAAAAACAAAAACAAGTGATACTTTATTCACAAAATTCACACTTAAAACAATTTTCTTGGAAAAATAACGTTTTACATACTATAAAATACTATCAAGTAAAATAGAAGTGAATACTTCTTTATCGATTCGTTGAGAGTGAGAGAGAGAGATAGATAGGGAGTGAGAGAGGTATTGTATATTGGCTTTATGATAACTGAAGTGTGACACATATGTTCGTGATTCTAAATGGTGTAGATTTCTCGAGAATATATCATCAATCGTTGTTCCTGATTTAGTCGTGGCAATACTCCGGTCGTTATTCATATCTAAACCGAATTTCTCACGGAGAAAGTGAAGTAGTGGCAAGGACGCATCCTCCGCAAAAAGATCAGCATCCATTTGGATAAGATTTGAAAGCCCAATCCAGATATATCCAGCAGGATATGCATAAATAATATTATATTCTGGTTAATTCCGATTCTGTCATGATCGTTCATAAATTGTATCAAAATTGCTTTCCGCTTTAGAACACTTGTATGTCATCGAGACTTCACCTGTATCATCACAATCAATATGCACTGCTTTTCTCACTGCACCGTTTGCTAAACCATCAATATCTGTTGTTATATAAAACACACCTTCAACAAACAGTTTCATATGGCAGTCCTGCAGTCAATAAGTGACATTTTATGGAATTTCTGACATACAAAGGCTTCTTGCTCCGCATATGTTCATCCAATATAAATATCTGTCTCTCTCTCCCTCATCTGTCATATACTTTATCTCACTTGCGAGATGAAAATGTTATAAAATCTGTCGTGACGTGACCTTGAAAATTCACTCTCATGCTGCTAAAGAAGTATTTACTTCATAAATGTTATTTAAAAGCTACATTGTCATAAAAAGTATGTTAATCGCTTTTTATATTTTTCTTAAAATCCTGAAACTGCAAGTATTTTTCACGTGTAATTGGTATTGGTCGGTTATATAATGATTAAATTTTTACTTACTCGGATGTATTCTAGTTACATAGTCACCAGGTACATCAATGTCAGCGTGACGTAACTTTCTCTCAATTGTGGAACGTATCAAATCGGCTTCCATCTGAGTATGAACTTTTTCTAGAAATTTTTGTTCAGTAGTGATACCTAAGATCACAGATAAGTTAATGAGCGCATTCGCTAAAATGGCATTTCTATTTTGTGACGTACATCCATCACTGTATAGTATTATAGTTTGTTCTGGTGCTATATTTAAAAAACGTAAGGTTATGTACCATTAACTTTTGTTTAAAATAAACGGCTGAAGTGTTTGACTTAGGTGATGAGACGACTGATCGCAAGTCTATGCAGAATTTCAAAATTGTTGATTGTTTTTCTCTATTCTTTTCTTCCCTGGCTTCCGTCTTCTTTTCTTGATGTACATTGTAAGTTTCGTCTGACATATTTCCTGTTCGATTAGCAACACATTCGTCACACTTCGTCTGTCTTGGGCCGAAAGATATACAAGTTTATTTGTTCAAAAACATTATCAAATGAAGCAGATGACAGGAACTGACAATTTTTCTCGTGACACCTTTCTTTGTAAAATTTATAAAGCGATGCCTTGGTTTTTCAGATTGGCTCTAACTAAAATTTAGCTGAGGAAGACCTGCAATAATATAACTCAACTTTAGCCATTGAGTTGAAAAATTGTTTTAAGTTTTCTTTCACATTTTGGTATCGAACATCGAGTTTTTATGTTCAATATCTTCTTGTTGATTTGCTTCTACTGGCTTGCTGGCTTCTTATGTTTTAGCCAATCTAAGAACATATTTTCTTTTTATATAATGCGTATTCAAAAACATCTGCTTGCAGACCCTCAAACGTGTATCTCCCTTTTTCAAAAAATAAACCAAAGTTTCCGTTCTTCTGGATGAATTTTGCTCTTTTCTATTTCTGTGTCTCTAAACTGGTCTAGATTCTATCAAAAATGAAACATAGATTTTTCTCTTACCCCAAGTCAGATCAGAAAAATATTTACCTACATATTTATATTATTCCGTTCATCTTCAGAAAAATCAGACATTTTAAGACAGACGAATTTTTGAGTGAGAGTTTGCAGTGGCTGTTTTGGTTTCCTTTCTTCCATTTTTACATCATAAATCCAGTTTCCATTATTTTTTTCTGCCTAAATACGCCTCTCCTTTCTCGCGGCACAATTTTCTTTTATTCTCGCTTCATTGTTTTTCTTCTGCAAACGGCCTTTTATTCGTATTTTTAATTCATCACCTTCTGCCAATTCAGGTTCGAACACACAATCAAATTCCTCAGTTTCTATTTGATTATCGTAAAGTTTATCTACATAATCCGGATCACTATCTTTTTCTGATTCATCTCAAGTTTATTTTATATTATAACTCGATACATTTCCGACATTATCTAATAAGTCTTCTTCTTCGTTAGGAGCTACATTAAAAATAGCAGCTAATACATTATCACATTCGATATGTTCACTGTCACATAGAAAAACTGGATTATTATTAAACAATGGAAGATCAATTGGAATAACTTTTCTTTAATAATGCCATTTCCTTTATCACAACCATTAAATATTTCAGTATTTGAAGTACCTACTAGCAGTTATTAAAGAATCACTTTCACATAGTATAACATTAGGCGTAGATAATTTTTTGCTAAATAGTGGTTCAGTTATTTCTGAGATATTTAACAACAAAATGTTTCCTACTCACTGTTTAGTAGAGTCGAGCACAGACTTAAGGAGTCAGCATTAAGGAAGTTATACTTTTCTTTCTCATTGTTTCCAACATAATTGTCTTTCGTGTTATTAATTTCTCCTGTTTTTTGGCAAATTGGTACCATGCCCATAATTTCAAGTGTGCTAATATTATGTTCCATAGTATTATTATTTCCCGGAAAAAATATTTTCTAATCTAAAACTGGATGATAGATAAATTGCATTGCTAAAGTGAAAATCTGTAAACGTGTACTACCCTGTAATAATCTAAACCTCTAATGATCTGTAAACGTGAGTAGAATGTAAAAGCAGTCATTCAACAATAAAATTAATTCTTATAGATATTATAAAACTTCAAAATTCAAAATGCTAACTTTTATTTAAGTATTCCAACTATATAACCCAAATATTAAACTGATTGAATTTATAGGTATATAATATGTACAATATCCTCTATGTATACATAATATGGACATTTATATAAGTTTGGTTTTTAGAGCTACATAAATCAATTTCATTTTCAGATGTCAGTACCGGTGGTGGATTCATCAGCAAATGTTTACTGGCTAATGCAGATACATTATGTGCTGCAGTTAGTCCATTAATAGATCCAGATGAAACCCTCTCAGAAGGTTTCTATGAACGTTGTGTGATGAATAACTACTTTGGCATTGGTATTGATGCAAAAATATCGCTTGATTTTCACCATAAAAGGGAAGAGCATCCAGAAAAATGTAGATCCAGAGCTAAAAATTACATGTGGTATGGAGTTTTGGGTAGCAAGCAGTGGCTTCAAAAAACTTATAAAAATCTGGAGCAGAGAGTCCAACTTGAATGTGATGGACAAAGAATTCCGCTTCCGAGTTTACAAGGAATTGTAATACTTAATATTCCAAGGTATAGTTTTCTGATTGGTTATAAAAAATAAATAAAAATAATAAGTTAGGTAGGGGAAGGTCGGGTAAGATGACGATGTTAACAGAGAAAAAATCATTTCAGGTAGAATTTGTATTTATTTTTCGAAGTGTTTATTTATATACAATATTAAACATCTAACACACATGAAAACATAATATATTATTAAAGAAACTTAACGACTTTTTTTACAAAAATAAATATTTAACTTCTTGCGAAAATCGTCATCTTACCCGAAGGTAGGGTAAGATGACATATGTGGGTAAGTTAGAGTACATTAGCATAAGTCGCATATGTTTGGGAACCTGAATAATCCGTACAAGATTCATGCCCCCATCTCACGCACTTCGAGCACTGAATCCAGTCTTCTGTGGGTGGATCTTTAAAATTTTCATTGCAAGCTGGACACATAATTTCTTTGTTATTTTTTTTTGGGTTTGCAGGCTTTTTGTTTTTTATTTCTTGCGTCTTTTTAACACCTTTTTGTTTCTTCAGTCTTTTTGCATCTTCCTTCTGCTGTTCATTTTCTAACTTCTCCAATTGTCTTTTAATTGGCGTACCAGTGATAATACTGGCAGTCAATTTTCTACTTTTTCTATCTGGTCGATCATATCTTGGGGAAGGCCGTATGTCCAAAAGTGATACTACTTTTTTCCCACACTCTTGGTCGGTTGCCTTTGCAGATGAGACATGGCTTTGGAATCCGCTTGGGCCGGAAGTGGCGTCAACAATATCGAATAAAGGTCTAGTTTTGGCTTGGATTCCGCTAGGACCGGGAGTGGCGTCAACAATTTCGAAAGAAGTTCTGGTTTTGGCTTGCATTCCGCTAGGACCTGGAGTGGCGTCAACAATTTCGAATAAAGGTCTGGTGTTGGCTTGGATTCCGCTAGGACTTGGGGTAGCGTCAACAATCTCGGATGAAGTTATGTTTTTGGCTTGGATTTGGCTTGAACTAGTATTTTCTTGAAAAATATTTCTTATAACTTTTGATATGGCCAATGTTGCGGCTTTTGCGGTTGAGCAAGATGATTCGTTTTTATCTGGCGTTATGTAATTGCTTAAAACCACTTCTTGCTGTAGTAAAGGAAGTTTTGAAATATTACTGACTTTGTTTACGAAGTGTGCTAGGGGCAGTTCTTTCTCTGAATCATCCACAGCTGATTCAGAGTTTGAGAGAATGCATGATTCCACAGCTGCTTGTGGAATTTTGCGTCTTTCTTTTCCATCTAAAACAGGTCTCTCCAGATTATTTTCTTTTGGATAATTTTCCCGCTCTGTTGTTTTAGTTGCGGCATAATCTTCATCTCCAAAAATGAAGGGATCGAATGGTTCAATCCCGCACTTTCTAAAACCATTAACCGCATTTCCAACCGTTGCAGCCTTTAGATATGAGTTATTAAAAATTCTACAAATATTTTTATCAGTAATTGTTTGACCAGGATTACTAACAACAAAGGAATCGCAATGCCGAGAAAAAAATGTTTTCAAGGGCCCAAAAAACGACACATCTAAAGGCTGTAATCGGTGTGTAGTACGATGACGACCCTGTGGGTAAGATGACGAACTTCGTCATCTTATCCGCACCATCTTACCCGAGGAGGTTATGTTAAAAGCCAGAAAACATATTTCGACGACAAACATGATATCGATAAAAATTGTAGTGGCATGCCATGAACTACATTTATTACTATCAACTTAGCACAATCAAACGTTAACATACCTTCAATAATAAAAAAAAAACCTTATTCGACAAGACGATTAAGTTATAACACGCCGGCGGGAATCACTCATGTGCACTGGGTCAACAAACGGTTCCGCAGAGTAATAGGTTGCGTTCCAAACTAAAATCCTCTACTCTTGGCGAGATGGCAGCACCATACAGAAAACTTAAATTAATTCGTTTGGAGAAACTGCTAGCCGTTCGTCATCTTACCCTATTCGCCATCTTACCCGACCTTCCCCTATATATCTAGTCAAATCTTCTAGTCAACTTAACGTGACATATATTTTCAATTGCTCTTCATTTACATTTTATTGTTCATTACTAAACATAAGTATCCAATTTGTTCCTTTTTCAGTTTCATGGGAGGTATAAACTTTTGGGGGGGAACGAAAGAAGGTGATCTTTTCCTGGCACCCTCATTTGATGATAAAATTCTAGAAGTAGTTGCTGTCTTTGGTTCTGTACAAATGGCTGCGTCCAGATTGATCAATCTGCAGCATCATCGTATTGCTCAGTGCCAAAGTATACAAATTAATATTCTCGGTCAGTAGAACGCTTAATTGTACAATAATACATTTTTACATTAATTAAATTGTGTATAGGTGAAGAGGGTGTGCCAATACAAGTGGATGGAGAGGCTTGGATTCAACCACCAGGTATTATTCGCATTCTTCATAAAAATCGAATGCAAATGCTCTGCAGAAACAGATCTTTAGAGAATTCTCTAAAATCTTGGGAAGAAAAACAACGTCAGAGTCTGTCGGCTCAAGGTGCGAGAACCAGATTCTCAATATCGCATGATAAACATGATAAGGGTCGAAGCAGCCTTACTAGACAAAGCATGCCTTCGCACGATAAATCATTCTTGGGCGTCAACATTGAAAAAATTAGACAGCACTCCTTCAGTGGAGCAGTACCTATGCATGTTGAGAAAGAAAAGCATACTGTTCATTTTGTGGAAAAGCCTGTATCAACAGAGCCAGATATGCTGTTTTCAGAAGAGGAACATTATCTTCTTATTAACTTCATAGAATGTGTTACTACACTCACCAAATGGATCAAGATTTTAGCTATCAGTCATAGTTTAGAAGTTGATTTATATACGCTTGCGACCAAAACTGATACATGCCTTGAAAAAATTCATCCTAATGGGAAAATAATAGTGGGACCTCAATTGCGCATAGAATTTACAAAGGTAGTATCAGCTGTTAAACATCTTTACGAAGACAGCTGTTGCCTCTTGCATGATAGGGGTGACAAACTAAAATTACGGGAAGATTTGGAAAACAAGCTGAGTGTTAGCTTAGCTAATATAGAACTCGAACTGAGAAAATGTGTAATGTATGACACGCCATCGGGTAGTCTAGTATATTTACAGCCTTTGCAGGGAGATCAGGTGAGCATAATTTATTTAGGATTTGCAGATAGTTCGAAGTTGTCTAGTAGTCGATCAAGTTTGAAAAGAAGTACATTTGAAAGCAATATTGTATCTATTTTTTATTTAATTTACTTAAATTATTTTAGGCCGAACACAAACGAAAGGGCTTGTTCTGGCTGAAATTCCGCACAAAGGGAACAGGATATGGTATGCCTCAATTCAGTCAAAAGAGAGAAGTTGCATCCTGGGGCACGCAAGAAGTCGCTACTTGGTTAGAAACACTGCAACTATCCGAGTATATTGACAGCTTCGAAAAGAATGATATAAGAGGTAGGGAACTTCTTACTTTGGCACGGAGAGATTTAAAAGACTTAGGAGTTACTAAAGTAGGTCACGTTAAGAGGATACTGCAAGCCATTAAGGATTTGACACAAGGATTATAAAAAAATTAAGTATAAGTTTCTAATAAATGTATACCCCAGATCTCAATATACTGAGGCAATATAGATCATATTAAATCAAAACACATATTAAAGCAATACATTTTATGAATTAATTATTTCAATAATTTGGGCTAGTCATTTTTAGAAGTTTCCCAAAAATACTCAACAAAGCAAAATTAACCATACCTATAATTAAACTATACCTAATAGTGTTTTTACATTTATTTAGAAAGTCATAAATATGTTATATTAAGACCATCAGAACAGATATTGCTCCAGTATGTATTTGTTTTGTAAGAGACCGCTGTGTGAATGCACTGATGTTATTGTACGTAATGTAAAATTGTACAACTTACTGTGATTTCCAAATCGTAAAATAATTATAAAACTATATGAATGTATTATAACTTCATAAGATAAAAAAAATCTATTCTTCAATACATTACCTATAATATTAAATGGTTTATATACTCAATGATTTTATAATATGGAATTAGACTGAAGATTAGTTTTATCTAATATTTTTTGAAGTATACATTAAAAAAATCATTCCTGAATTTCCAGTAAACAAAAACATATTCAGCAATTCCCTATTTTAATATCGCTTTGTATACTGTTAAATTGTTCTCTCTATCTAAATTTGAAATTAATGTAAAAACTTATATTCTAAATTTAAAAAGCAATTATCTATCCCTTTAGCAATATTAGTATCTCTCTTTGTAATATATATTATTCTCAGTAGATATTTGACTATTTTCATCTTTCTACTAGATTTTATTCTGTATAGAAACTATACATAAATACTCAAATATATACATTTCTACTAAATACAGGGTTAGATAAATTACCAAATATAAAAAATCTATTAAATATTATTGATGCGTCTTACATAAACCCAATTTACAAAATTCAGAGAGTGATTTATGTATGCTAACAAAGAAATAAATTCTGACAATTGTAAATTCTGTTTTGATATATAAATTCCTCTAAAAACTAACAAAGTTTATTTAGACATTTTATTTAGACTCCTTATTTAGACATTTTATTCTACTGATGCTAACCTGTTTTAAAAACATAAAATCTGAAATACATTAGGTATTGAATAAGTAACTAGATACTCTCAAATCTACATAAATTACTAACTGTACACATTTATATATGATTTAGATATACTAAACTTAATCAATAATATCTTAGTTAAAAGGTGCACATTATTCATAGGTACGTATCAGCGGCGGCTGGTGAGGGAGGGGTGCGGCCTCCCTCCCTAGGCAAATGACGAAGTATATGTAATTAATCATTATTTCATATTCATACTTTTTCCTTCAAATTCAATTCAATTAAATAAAACAGTTACTTATACTAACATCTATTATACCTATATTTACTATCTTATTTTCAATATTTACATTTGTGTTCTGTGCCCGCCCTCACCGGCTATAGCAGAGACAACCATGAGACGCCCAAGTACATGAAAAATTTGTGTTCGCCTTACTACACTGGCCGACTTGATGGCAAGGTGAACGCAGATGGCGCGCGCGTCGCTCGGGAGCGATTTAAAAATGCGCGCGATGCGGTTTATTGGTATTTATCAATATTTATGAATTTTAACGAAGAAATTAAGCAAAATGACCTTAAAAAATCGTTTATTGATTGCAAATTATAATAAAAATGCAGCTAATATAATGACAAAACTTCTAACTAACTTAAATATTGATTTAATATTTATATAATACTTATTAATGAATATAAATGTAACTAACAAATATTGGCTATAATTTCCAAACATAACTATCCTACAATGGGGAATTTTCACTCCTTTCAGATAAAAGTGGAAATATTTATATTTTGAAAACATAGTAAAATATTGTTGCATAGGGAAAAACGTTACCACTTACACAATACACAATATTTTACTTAATTTGTAAAATGTGATGACGTGATGAAAATAACAATAATACGTGATAATAATAACAATAACACAACACAAATCAGGAGTTATACCACGACCGAACGGTACCAATCGGTTGCCTAGTATGTATCCATTTATGCAGGTAGAAAAAAATTGTGATAATTCCCCATTTTGGAAAATATAGAGATGTACCAATATATCAAAATCAAATGTCATTACTCACGACAAAAACATCATGTATAATAACAAAAACTAAACATGAACTGATGCTGGAATGTTTTCAGCTTATGCTTCGATGCTCTTGCGTCTTTGCGAGCTTGTATATTGTCTTGGTTTTTCCGTTTGCACCACCAAGGAATTCCAATTTTCCACACTGCTCGCACAATGTCCCTGGTTACAATTTCATGATGACCACTACATGAATGCCAAGAAAACCTCACATTTTTCATAATGTTTTCAGTAACCAGAACAGATATATTAGGTTTATTACAGTAAGCGTCCAATGTCTCTTCTAAGACTGTGATGGCCTGACTTACAGCAACTACTAAAGGTTCTGAAGGATACTGTAAACGTTCCGTATTTGACCATTCTTTAAAAGATATGAACAAATTATGAGGAGACTCTGAACTCGACAGCAACTGGTTATGGCAAGTGGCACAATCTAAATGCTCCAGCAGTTTCTTACTCATGAAGCCACTGACATAAGCAACCGATAAAGTTGCTGTTGCTCCTTGTTGAACGGCTTGGGCTATTGCGTCAGAGACAATTTCACCTAACGTTTGCTGAGACATATTTGGTTTGAAACTTGAAGATGCGTGTGGTTCAGCTTCCGCATCTAAAAATTGTGTGAGGTTGGTCAGCAACTCATGCGCATCTTCTTCACAATTACTGCCAACTATTTTGTGCCGAGTTAGTCCATTTAAAATTTGGGTTTTTAAACTAGCGGAAAACTGCACCGCTGTTGGATTGTTTCCACTACCACAGCCACCACGAACGGCTCCAAATAAATTTTCCAAAGCATCTTGGTTGAGAGAGCGAGTTCTTAATGTCATAACTCCTCGTATGTGCAAATAGTTCCAAATTTTTCTTATGCCATTCAAACTGGTCAACCAACCAATTTGGGAAGGTGGTTTGCTATTTTTTATGCTACCTGTTTTGGTAAGTCTTCGGAACTGCCACCTCTTAACCATTGCAAATGCTTGCTTCCAATACTCGTGGTGGGCCGAATGCTCGGTCACGGAGCATTTCAACTCTTTTCCATCAGGTGGTGAAATTCTGCTGCCATTGAAGCTGTCAAATAGCTGATCTACTTCCTTTACAAATGTTGCTGTTGCCAGCGAACGTTGTTCCAATTCACCTGCAAAATTGTTGAATAATATTATATACTCTGTATGAATATGACTGTTTAACTTACCTCGACTTAGCAGTGTATACAAGAATGCTGCTACAGTGTGGCTCATCACTTGGGCGGCAATATTGACTTTCATGGCAAATTGCATTTTTGGATTTAAATGGGCCGGTCTTATTTTATGCATCGCTCGAAATACCAATGGCGATGTACGGTCAATCTCATGTGCTTTGAGAATATCTGTAAAACGGGCCTCCATTATTTCCCGTGCATCAGCAACATCAACAGGTAACAGGACATTGTGCTTTCTAAACAATGATACAGTACACTTAAGGAGATCTGGTGGATCAAACATTGTAAAAATATCTTTGCTGTCAATGGTAATAAAAGGGTGTTCTATAGACGAGCCCATTTCCTTTAATGTTTTCACATTTGTTGACCCCATGTCGCATATCGTAGCCACTACATCCACCCCTGCTACTTGTTCACATGCTCGGATGACATTCGTAATACAATCTTGCAAGGCATTCACAGGACAAGCTCCGCTTGAAAAGTAGTATGCAACTGGCTGCTTCCAATTATGTACTAAACCCTGTAGCATGAAAACTAGCACTTTATTTGCTAATTTGATGGAGCTGTAATTGTCATCCAGTTCCTGAAAACCGACAATACGATCAGAACAATTATCATATTGTAGATGTTCTTTGATGTCCATCTCGTCGAACAACAGCACACAATATTTGTCTTCTTCCCTAGTTATGGACTCTTTAATGTGCCTGAAGAGATGATCATTGAGGCCACAATGAAATGGTACCTTTTGTAACATTGCCAAAAGAGTACTCTTAGATGGAAGGGCCACAATTTTCCTTAGTAAGGTGTAACATCTTGGGCTTCTTTTTAATAATGCTAGAGCAATCACTTTTTCTTGCGTTGTCCATCTTCTGCCATGTGGTCTCCGTCTTGCACAGCGTAATTGCGAGATAAGGAAGTCTGCAGTTGTATTTGTCATACCCTTGAATAAATTTCTTACAACAGGGCTGTCTTGAACATCTGCTAATGCCTTGATGTCATTACTCTTTTTCCTGCATAATGTTTTTAGTTTCCTTATATGTGCTTCTTTTGCTTCCACTTTACGCATTAACTGTTGCTTTCTCGGACTGGCATCAACCCTAGACACACCTTTAATACCTCGGAACACAGAGCGACGAGGCGGAGTTTGCATACCAGAACAGCTTGGAATTGGGTCTTCACGTACTGCTTCCCCTGTAATACAAGTAAAAAAATGTGCTGTTAATGCCGCAGCCAAAAAATACAGATTATACCTGAAAAAATATTAAGCTACACATAAAAATATTTGTGAATATGTATTACATAATCGGAGTCTGTATCTTGGCAAGGCAGGTGCAAAAAAAACAAAACAATGAGTACATATGTGATAAAGATGCATGCGAAGGATCTGACCGGTCAAGGGACAACAATCAAATAATACAGAAAAATAATGATATCTAAATGTAGGTCTGCGGTCCTATAACAAGTGAAAGCAGTCAACTTGTAAACAGTACCCATAACTATACCTATATTAGCACCTCCTACAAGCTCTTGATTACTACTGTGTAGATTGTCTTGAGTTGCCATTTCTTTCACTGTGGGTGTGGGTGGTTCCAGTTGCACTTGGCATGGGAACAATGTGGGGACAGCCGAAGCAAGCAGCTTCCGCGTTACAAGGTTCCTGTAACTACCGGCCGAAAAATGACGGCTGCAAATCAAATAATTTCGAAGTGATACGCCAGGTATGGGTTTCATTCCCATGCTTTCTTGCCAAATGATGGATCTAACAAGAAGAGTACATTTGATTAACATATCTTTAAAATTCAAATCGCACAAACTTACTTTTGCTGATTAACTGGAAAATAATGCATTTTCTCTACATCATCTTCGCTAAATCCAGAGATAAGACACCGTTTTAGGGACATGTTTATATAAAAACTGCAAATACACCGCTACACTATCAAAACACGAATATCACAACAAACAATCATAAAAACAATATGGCGATGAATATCACCACAACTCTGCCACAACACAGGAAGCTTTCCTCTGTACCACAAATTTTCGTCCAATAGAAATTCAGCGATACTAGCGCTATCTACGTTCACCTTATAGAAATCCAGACAAAGATGCCTTAATTCGGATGGGTGTATACCAACAAGGATACAACTATTTCTCCTATTACCGAACCGATTTTAATATGTACTTGTTCGTCTCATGGTTGTCTCTGGCTATAGTAAAATGAAAACTTACCGGCCAGGTGCCCAGGCTGAACGGTGGACGCCAGCTTCCGAGCTTCCCGTAGCAAATAGTCGGTTGCCATGGAAACATCACGCGTTCTAAACGGGATTCTGAGCGACCTTGACTCATCTCATGAGCCCACGCCTACGGCCGTACTCAAACGGTTGACGTACGCGCGCCGGTTCTTTTGTTTTATAATATTATCTTGAAGTTGAAGCAGAGTATAAACTGGCTGTAGTACTCTGGTTGAAGGCTGAAGAAAAAAAAATGAGGGTGTGTGATCTCGTGAATATAACTTTAGTTCTCTGAATTTGACGGACAAGATAAACATTAAAAGAAACGAACGCCCTGTGCCCATATTGAATTTTTGCCCATATTTAAGTCAAGGGCAACCCCGTTAAATCGAGGAACAAATGCATTTTTTTATTTTGTTTGTTTACTGTTCGGTGGGGATGATAAGTGGACAAAAGAAAAATCGGCCAAAGATATTAATAAGTTTGAATAAGAATAAGCATGCTGTGGGTAAGCTTTCAGGTAGTGGGCACTTTCTAGTGGGAACTAATATCGCTTCTAGTTTAGGTAGGGCGTATGAAGAAAATGTTCGCAAGCACAATGAAATGGTATCGAAAAAACTCAAACGCCCTCCCAAAAAAAAATGTCACCAGCTGCCGTTGATATCTATACCCAAAGACCAAAGTTTTTTTACCCATCTTAATCTCGAAAAAGATGTTAAAAAATAATTTCAATCCGTTGCTTTTTATAAGTCTTAGATTGGCCTGAGATATACATAATAATTGCAAAAATTATTCCGTACAAGTTGCTATTGATTATGTCCTAAAAAACAGGGCAATAAAGAACTAAGCCGTTCGCGGGTTTTTATCGCAGGATTCGGTCAATGGGTTATTTAAGAAGAAAAAACCGCGGAGTGCTATTAAATTAGAGTATGGAACTTGGAGATATATGAATGCAAATGCACGCTTTTCAGTTTTTTCAATGTATCTCGCAAATGAAGCAAAATTTCGATATAAGTACTTTGTGAAACTTCTTGTAGAGAATTGAATTTCTAATCGATTTTTTTTGCCTATAACTTTTTTTGGTTTTGAAATTGGTATAGGCATTCCTTCAGACAGAAAAAATTATACAAAATTTCCGTTAAAATACAAGGGCGAAAAAATTTTTGGGTGAAAAATTGACCGAAATATGGCCACTCGAATATAACTTTTTTTAAAATTTGTTCCCTTTTGTTGAAAACATATTATTTTACTCAATAAAAAATGGTGTTTTAAGTTTATCGGTTGATAATAAATAACTATTCAAACAAATGTATGTAGTAACTCTTATAAAAATAGTTTTATATTTGTATCACCTTTTTTAAACAATCTATCCTTATCCTTATTATAAAACAAAATTCAAACAATCGACAAGGGACCATTATTTTCGATTTGTCTAAGTAGACAACCACAGCGTTGATTTCTCTAATTTTTCTGGATATACGGCGTCGCAATTGTTCTTCATTTTATGCTTACCATCGGTTATTATAGACTTTCCGTCTCAATATTGTCCAGAACTCTTCAATAGGGCGAGCCTGATGTAGGTTAGGGGGATTGTCTACTTTCGGCACAAAGTTGATGTTGTTGAACTCTTAGGTTCTCGCGTAATGGCATGAAGCAAGATCTGGCTAAAACCTTATTTCATCATCCGCATGATGTAAAATGAAAAACTGGAGCAGAGATATACCGCTTTGAATTTAAGGCTTCGCGCTGAACAAGTCCAATGTAGGGCTGCTAGATGAAGTCAGCCTCATAAATTGCACACCATACTAAAAAAATTTCCTCAAACTTTTTTTTTCTTTTTAATCACATAATCTGGGACATTCTCGTAATTGTCCGTGTAGGAACCTTCATCTCAAAGTTGGACAAAGTGAAATATTTTTCATCGTCCATCACGATCAACTTGTTGACGAAATGCATCCACACTCAATGCGTGGCAAAATCTCGGAATTCTCTCTCACTGAGCCTCTGTGTATTTTGGAGCTTTCCTCATTTCCCGGAAGACAATACTCTTACTTGTACATGCTGTAAGTTTTAATTCGGCTTCTAATAAAGGTGCGTATTGATACAGATAACGAAGGCGAATGCATTCGGGCGAATAAATTAGCCCGAAATTGCTCAGCGCGGCGTTCGGTAAAAATATGGTTTGTGTCATTATGTCCACATACCTACCTCCGGACGAATGCTTTCTGTCATTCGTTTATTTTCGTGAGTATAAACAACCAAATAGCTTTCTGTTAAAACAATAGAGTCGGAGAAATATTTAATAATTACTGCAAGTGCAGCTTATATTGTTATCTGTGGTAGTGAGGCATCTAATTCAAAGCAGAGAAGGATACATTTGTTTGATTAATTATGTATTATCAACCAAAAGACTTAAAATATCTTTTTTTATTGAGTAAAATAATAAATTTTTCGACAAAATGAGAATGAAAACAATATCTGTATAAGAGGGATAAAAATCGAAAAAAAAATATATGTTCGATCAACTTTTTACACAAAAAATTTTTCACGCAGCATTTAAAAGAAAATTGTGTCTACTTTTTTTTCTATAAAGCAATGCCTATACCTATCTCTGACCCAATAAAAGTTGTAGGAAAAAAGCAAAAAAAAATAAAAATCGAAATGTTTGGCTTTTTTTCTTTCAATATTTCGGCATAAAAAAATTTTTGTTTTCAATATTTTTTTAAATATACCATATCGATGGAAAATTCAATTCTCTACAAAAAGTTTCATATGTACTTAGCGATTCCTGCAATAAAAACCCGTGAACGTCTTAGTCCTTTCTGTATGACATAATCAATAGTCTATAAATGTTAAATAAGCTGGGATAATGGCCACTATCAGTGGGATTGATTCTGCACGGCACAGCCAAACATACATAGAAAGTTATAAATAAGTAATGGAATTAAAATGTGACTGGGAGAAATATCACAAAACAACTTTTAGTTGTTAACAATTTTTAGCATTTTAAAATCTAGAAAGAATCTTAAAACCTCATTATTTAAGATATACTTATATGTGCCATCATATATGCATCTTTTTGGGTATGAAATTTACATCCAAATAGGATTACACATACGAACTTCAACAGACGATATTTTTTTAGTGTATAAAAAGACGTCTGTGCCCTTGTGTTTGTGCAATGTAATTTCACTAATTTTGCGCGTCAATAAAAAATCAGCGTTCGTCAAAAAATGCAACAGTTTCATCCCAAACAATACGTATTTTTAAATAAATGTTAAGCGAAGCAAATAAAAAAATACGACAAAAAAAAGATCTAGAGGAAAATCTTTAAATCTAAAAAAATCGGCAGAAAAAATCCGTGGAGTTGCGTGTTCCTGTCCTGGGAGGCAAATCATATCTGTAGATAATTTTATACCTTACAAAAGTTAACTTAATTTTTGAGACATTTAAGAAAAGTGGCACTTTTAATTTGCAATACTGCATATTTACGTCTTTTCTATATACGTTTGGCGGCCTAGTGCATAATCGCGCTTATAATACCCCGAATCAGGCTTATTTTTCGTGATTGAAGCTTATACTGATTAATTTCCGAGTTCAATATCTAATATGAGTGATTTACTAACAGTAATAGTTACAGTATCACAGTATAAAAGATATTGTAGTCAAATAGAATTTTATAATCAAACAATAAGCCTCGGATGTTTCTATTTGAATATAATTTCATTTATCATCTGAACATGTAACTATTATTGTTAATAGACTGGAAGATGCCAACAGTTTATTTTTTCCGATTTCACCCAGCATACCTTTTAGAGGAAAGACCATAAGGTCTTTAAGGACAACAAAAAGTAGCGGGTACTACTACTACTACTATTACTACTCGCTGGGCGCTTTCCAGTCATATGGAAAATTGCATTTTCAATTTTTACACAAAATCTTTTTGTTTTCTCTGATATGACAATAATTGCCCCAAATTTATATGGTTTTTACGCCGCAATCTTTCATTCTCTTCATCGACATGCAGCTGAAAACATGGTAAATTTGATTTTGTTGTTGCAAGTTCACATAACCACTAGAGCCCTTTGGAACCCTACAAATCGCATACCTATTATTATTTTATATTTTATAATTTTAAATTTGTTTTTACTTTCTCAATCATGATAAAAGGGCATTTTAATATTACAGAAAACAACAACAAAAATATATCACCAGAAAGGGTCCAGTGGGTTAGTTACCGCTTTTCTTTGTCATAAGGTACACTTTTACTCCTCTAAAAGGCATGAAGGGTGAAATGAGAGACAATCAACTTACTATATCCCGGTCTATAATGTTAAAATTTTGGTAGCATGAAAATTATATTCTCCCCATTATATCAACCACAAGTATTGCTTGTCTTTTCCTTTATCTTTCTTACATTTAAAGAACCAGAGAAATGTGCTGGTACTTTTAGCTTTCATGATTATCTTCATTTTGTTTATTGGTGATGATAAAATAAAATATTTTAAATCGTAAGTAGATTATTAAAGTATTGAATATTTTTCTATATTTGGAATATTAGATCAATGGAAACTGATCCTGTATGTTAGTTTTTATATTCCTCATTAGGGCGTTACCTAAATTTAGTTCCTTCTGTGTTGTAATGGGATCATAGATATAGTATGTAGATAGTGTAAAAGTACCTTTATACATGTGTATTTAAGAAAAAGCATAGTCTCCATTATTTATACTACCTTATATTTTTAGGCTTTTTTGAATGTTAAAATATATTAATTAATATCTACCTTAAGAATCTAGTTCAGAAATTTAGATTTAACTGTAGGAGTGGAAGAAACCTTAAGAAACATATTAGAAACATCATGACATTTAAAATTAATAAAACAATGATAATCATTACTTATAATGCCTTTTGATGTTATTATTGTTAGTCTATTGTGATTATTGTGTAGTAGAGCTTTAGTTACAAAAATTTTCTACATTATTTTGTAGTTTTCTAATTCTGCCAAAATTTCATACAAACTGGAAGTACATTGTGAATCCAAATATAAACTGGAGACAGTTTTAACCTATGTGCAGGCGATAAAAATTGATTTCAAAACCATGTGATCATGTCAATTTATCTATCAATGTCTTGATAGTTTCAAACAATTTCTGACTGTGTATCTTATTATATTTGCTCACCAACGATTCATCATGTAAATTACCGTCAATTCTGTTTCAACATGAAATTACTTGCACCAACTTTTATGCAAGTTAATATGGAATCATCGTAGAAATCATCTCATACTAAGAACTGCTGGTTAATTGGAACAACGAATTTGGCGAATTTTGGGGTTGAATATAAAGTTACATATCTAACGAGGCAGAATAGATCTCAATATGCAGTTTTCAGGATTGAAGAGAATATCCTGCTTCTCATTATTGCAACAATGTAATAGGTACTGTATTAATTAGTGGAAATACAACAAAAATACAGTGGCTCGTGACATTGAGCTTAGGTGAAGCAGATTAATTGATTCGCTTTGATGTAAACATGCTAACATTTTTGGTATGTTAAAAATATTTTTTGAAATAGCTTAAACTATGAGTAATTAATTGATTGTACTTAACGAGGTACTTTATGAAACGTCTGTTCGGTTGCACATTTTCGTTAAAATGTTTGATGTAAATTTTCTTGTAATGCTTCCTCAATAGTACTTAAATTTTATCTTAACGTTGGCAAACTTCCTCAATAGTACTTAAATTTTATCTTAACTTTGGCAAACCTTTACATTACCAAAATCATTAAATCCAGACCTATTCTACACACCTGATTTAAGAGTATTCTATACTATAATGCTTCATATTGAATTTAGTAAAACATTTTCAGTAATTATAAATTATATTAGTACCTATATTAAATATAAAGTAATAAAAATTTCTTTCCTATAAAATTTTTCAAAATAATTTATTCGTAAATTAATTTCTCGTAAATTTAAAATTCCCTGGTATTTTATTCAACACGCCTAGGCTCGCCTACCCTTATGCGGCGAGCTTTGACTACAATATATTTCAAAAATATGCAACCAAGAATATAGTTCAACAAATCTTATCAAACATTTTCACGTTATGATCAAACATATTCACGTTATTCATCAAACATGATCGAGATTCATCAGGTATAGAGCACCCATAACACTAATAATTAAACAGTGCATCCAGAAAAGTTTATTTAAATAAAAACTGCCATTCGAACACCAAGTACCATGATTTTTTTAAATTTCGGTTAAACAGTTTTCTTTAATAGTAACGGCATTAGCCTCTCACAACTTTTGTTAAAATTTAACACTAAGGATTTTCAAATATTTTTAGATTTAATTTAGAATTTTTTTTCAATTTTTAAGAACAAGTTTTTATGTGCAGAAAGAGTGCCATTATTTTGTATGTTTCTTTTACCAAAGAAGACATTCTTTAATTTTCCCAAAAAAAATTCTTTGTATTTCTTATATGCATTTGTTATATAAAGAATGGTTTCAATTGAAAACCATTGGGTATTTTATTTTATTAAAAGTTGAATTTGCTTCCCAAATAGTCCCACAAGCAGCGTTATTCGATTATTGTATGTTTTAAGGCAATTCCCAAATATCACCACAATCACCATGATAGGGGTGTCAAAATTTCAATGAAGATATGGTGCACCTAGATCTTTCCAAAATCGATCGCAAAGCAAATATCGCTGCATGCACTTGGAATCTGCAACTAAAAATCCTCAAAAAAAATCCCAAATAACCCCGTTTTACGGTACCCTTTAGAAATAATTTAAAATTGTAAATACAAATGCAACTTTACATGATGTAAACTAAGTAAATCTTATATAATTTTAAGAAATTAAGCTAGTAGCAAAAAGTAAATGGAATCTAATTGTGTCAATGATTGGATTTTATTGTATCTATGAAAAACAAAAAAGTTATCGTGACAACTATGTGTAATTTAAAATTATATGTATTTTTTAAGCACTCATAAATTCAACAAATGAATTATCTCCTATTCTGCTTCTCAAGGAATTATACCTACTTTAAATTCAACCTAAAAAATCATATGGTGTGTTTTAATGGACCAGCAGCTTATATTTTAACGTTAAGAAGTATCATCCTATACAAACATTCCCTTCTGGTTAATAAAGTCATTATTATCGTAGATATAGAACTAAAAATAAATATCCAAAAGAAAAT
>CAXKVY010001146.1:0-169474 GCA_964058915.1 Tetropium fuscum
CCAAAATAATTTAGTACTTTCTTCAGCACATGGCGAGGAGTAATATTTGAATCTCCTCCAAGTTCTCTGAATCTATAGCATGGTATTTGATCTCCATTGCAATTAAATCATTCTCACCAATTCATGCCAAATACGTAGGATGTTTTCGAGCAATGTTTTTAATTTTTATCCTCTGTGTTGGTGGTCATTACTTGACAAAGTTGCCACCCTGTTGAATGTCATTCAATTTGTAAAAAATCTCGTGCACATTCGAAATTTTGTCTCTTCCTTTACTGGCTTCAAATCTAATTTTGATGCTAGCAATAAATTTTTTCATTGAAATTTCTGTTGGCTCAATTAAGTTTCATCCCTCTTGACAAATAATACATCGAATACATACCTTTCTTTCCTTTTGACACGTTAGCTTGATTTTTGATTCTAAATCACTGTCGTAACTACTGCTATTCAAGAGACATATATCCATGTTCGAAGTTCTATCTCTATATCTACAAGACGAATAATACCTACATCAATATAATATAAAATACATACATTGATCAGAATGAACTATTTTTTAAAATCGCCCATTCTTTTTCCGTACAGAATAAACACTTCACCACTGTGGTAGCTGCTTAACTAATATTATTTAGTTGGCGCGGTAAAAATTAAAGAGATACACAAGAGAATATACGATATTCGATCACAATGACCTACAGCTCTCGTCAATGGTATTCTTTAATTTGATCACATATAAAAACGTTTCAGCGGGTTAGATGCAGAACATACCTAAAATATTTAGACACTTTTCACTAGAGTGTTTTAAGTATTAAGGTCTCCCATTTATGAACGTGTGTTATGGAATATTCAACAATTTTTTTTCATATTTCCAGTGATCTGAGGTAAATGGTACTTATGTATAATTATTCAGCTGTTTTTTTAGATCCAAATATCCAAAAATCATTTTTAGGGTGATTTTCACATTTCGCCCCCTACAGCCACCCCGTACAAGATTTTTTTTGAAGCCTTCGGGTTTTTCATAGCTCTAATGGTGAGGGAATCATCTAAAATTGTGCTTTTAATCTCAAAGTGCAAACGAAAATCAATTCTAGAAGACTTCGATACCCTCGTGGACTAGACTATAAATTAAAGGAAGCACAAATGTACTTTTACGAACTCCTATGATAAACTAGGTGTCCCTGAATGTGTTAAAGAAATATTTTAAGTAGTTAAATGGGCACTTTCATAATTCCTGGACTTATTCTTTTATGATATTTATTGCAATAAATAGCCTTTTAAATATCTTCAAGTGCCTGTCTCGCATTTTGTTTATATAAGTTACTAGAGAAACAAAAGTGGCATGTGAAGTGTTTATGCACTCATATCTAGCAGGAAATCTCGTTTCTAGTGGGATAATCAAAATAATTCGAATACAATTATAAATATCAAGAAAGTACTCGGAAAATGTCTGTCAAGCATATCAGTATGTATGTGTCCAAAGCGTCTTTTTAATAAATAAATGCCTGCCCGAACAGTTCCTATGTGGACACTTTCCTGTCTGCCTGCCTATTTCTAGGAAATTTTAATTTTTTGGCGGCTAAATATGTGCATGGTGTGATTTTCAATATTAAAATAACATCTTAATGTATAACCTGGTCAAAATAGCTCAAAAAATACAGTGTAAGCTTACAATAATTCGCATAGAGTTGAAAATTGGTACGAATGTTGGGAACACCATTATAAATGAAATGTGAAAAGTTCCCATTGATCCCACATCTGCGAAAAAATTTATTCAAGGTCAAAGTTTGCAAATATTGGTTTTTTGCATTCTTCAGCCAAACGGTAAGTTTTATCATAAAAATAGGTTGGACAAGAATTGTAAGTCATGCAATTATCTATAAAAATTGTTCTTACACTTTTTCCCTAAGAATCAACATTTCTGAGATATAGCGATTGAAAAAGTTGTGCTCCATAATATGCACGAGTTGCCGCCTATATACATCACTGGACCCGTAATACCAGTAAAAATATTGGTCTGTGTAACTTATATGTACAAATTGTATGTATGAGTATAATTGTCTAACCTGTTTTTATGTAAAACTTACCGTTTAGCTGAAAAATGCAAAAACCCATATTTGCAAACTGTTAAATAATTTTTTTCATTTTTAAATTTCATTCAGCTCTATGGGAATTATTGTAAACTTGAATGTCTATGTTGACCGGGCTAGTAATCATTTAATATTCACTCCCATTGGCATTATTGACAGCTGATGTCAAAGTGGCAGAGGATCTAAAATGGTGTATATGGCCATTCATATTATTTGGTGCTTTAATACAAACTAGTCAAATGACATACACGATTGCACTGACGACATCATAGACAGTAATATTTCTGAGGAGGCCTTGGTACTTATATATGGATGACAGATATGAGGGCATTTTGGGCTTTCGCCTAGACCTATAATCACAAAAAAAAATTATTGTGGGCCATGTCATTCATATATGGATGATAAAAAAAATATTTGAATAAAAAAAGTCAAAGTACCTAAAAATGTTATACAAACATTTCATGGAAGGGACTTGACACGTAAAGTGTTAAAACTAAAAAACATACTCAAATGTAAAACAAAAATAGTACATTGAAAGGTGAATTAATTCCTTTTTAAAATTGTTCCATATCTATTAAAAATTTATCGAATTAATCTTAATAATTCATAACCAATTTAACTTCCCAATTTAAACTGCGACTATACCACAAGTCCACAATAATAGAGATTGACGTAGGCAGCATTACAATGGCCAAAACGAAGACAGCGGCTTTGTTTTTACCGCGGAAAACGAAGATAGTTGGTCTCTTATTATGCAGAGCAGTGGATAGATAGAGTACCACATTCGTTTGACCGGCAAATGCTGACACGGCGGCCATTTTTACTCCATAATTAACGCCATCATATCTTATGGAAAACGGCTCAGATAAATAGTATTTTGAAACAATGGCTCAAAGAGAAAGATTTGAAATGGTAAATACTGTAGAGTAATTCTAGTGATGCAATGGTTCTGGTTTTTACTGTTATGTTTATGATTAACAAATTAATAATCGTACGATTACGGTTCAACTAATTATATTGAAAAAATGGGGGGGAAAGATTTTCTCTTTTTCTAGTACGCAGCTTTTTAAATTTAATTTACTTATATTTTAATTTTACCCGACATTGTTATTTACCGGCATGCACGAGAAACATGTACTAATAAAATAAAATAAAGTTGAATCAGACACGTAAATATCAAAAATACAAACAGACTGTCTTAACTCATAACAGCCTGACCGAAGCGCTTCGACAATCGCGTTTGACGCATTTTCGTCACCTTCTAGGTACACGTGTGGCAGCAGAGTACTTGCCGTGACCATTACGCCGCAATCTGACTGTCAGCATGACTTTGAACATAACCGTCAAAAAACCGTACATGAATCAAGGTTACGGTTAACCATTTGACAGCAATAATCGTGAATTAATTGTAACCATAATCGTTGCATCACTGAATAATACATTTAAGTGCGGAAACCATTTTTTTAACTGGAATTTCCGCCATTTTTGTGAACATGTAAGGAATGATATTTGATTTATCAAGGAATTAGTGGGTATTATGAACCTTGCCTTTAGGTGGGTCCAGATAACACCAATTACCTGGATGTAAGTGTATTCTCAAGAGGGGCATTGTATTTATCAATTCTCAGAAAGTCTGAATGATTTTGATTATGAAATCTATTATTTCGTTGTTATAAACAAATAACGCAATAACCTTAATTACTTAGATTTTCAAGATATATTTTAATTGTGAGTTATTGCATTGTACTCACATAATCTTCAGTTTTTTTTGGTATTCCTAAATTTCTCAAAACAGTTTTAGAGTAAAAAGCGCCAACAAAATTGTTAAATGCGAGTTATTTGAATCTTTTACTTCAATAAACTTAATTATTCATTTAAATTATGTTTGTAGTTAAAGCTGTAACCTTTGTTAAAAAAATTAGTAATTGTATATTATTAACTGCCTTGGTAATCATATTGGTCAAAAAAGGTTATTGATTATACTGCTAATTAATATAATTAAGTTTTTAAGTATACGTTATATGTCCATCACTTGGTATAAATTTACAATAATCGACCCATTGAAGAAGCTTGCGGACAGTAAGAAGAAAGAACTATGTCGCCACTTACGGAAATTTTAATGTTACAAGATTCTGGTTTATTTTACTTCTGAGGCCGCATAAACATAAGAAGTCAGCGCTAAGGTCGTAACGCAGCAACAATGTATTTGCGGAATTGTAACATTCGCCATATACACGTCATCTTTATTTTTCGCAAGAAGGCCCTAACTATAATCAACGTCCGAGCCTACCATGGCAATACGAAGATATATCTATCGTTATCAAGAGGTATGTGTACCAGCAACATATTTACTACTAGTCTATGTAACGTACTTCAAAGTACCCGTTAACATTTTGCGTTTTACAAAGCGTCATAATTGCCTTACGATTGACAGTGTTGATATGAAAACATCAAACTGCTTTGATAAAAATAGCTGCAATCTGAGAGAGTATATTTATTTTGTCTTCCTATTAAAACTACATAATTAAAATGTATATTTGGTAAATAATAAGCATTTCCATTAACCCTTTTGTCATTATTCAACTAATTTACTGCATAAATACCCGGGAGCCATGATTGTCTTACATGACACTAGCCGTAATATTCACAAAGGACGTAATTTTTGCAGAAAAATGTTTTCTCAAATATTCACCCGGCCGTCAATATCCCGTAAAATGTATATCCTCACATTTGCGCCAGGGAGGAACCATAGCAACAAAAGCGCATTTGGTAGCGTCTATAACAAGATTCGATAAACATACATTAAAAACGTAAACACAACTACGGAGCAAAAGGGTTAAAGAATTGCCACATTTCAAATAAGCAGGAAGTTCAAAATAAAATTACCATAACTTACTATCTACAATTTATTAACCTGTGTCTAAACATGCGTTGTGCTTTTAGGTTAGATTGGTCTACAGAAGTGGAATGAAGTACTTCGCGATTGAGGAAATGCCAAAACCAAAATGTTGCCAATGGGATATTGTAAGTAATTAAGTATATTCATTCCCAGAATTTATAGCTCCTCGCAAAATGCATTTTTCACTTGCACATAAACCAGATTTATTGAGGTTTTCTCTAATTCTTTTGTTTATTAGGATATATAAAGGAAATATAATTATAATGTTTAGAACTTCAAAGTAAAAAGTTTATTCTTAAAAAGAGTCTAAAATAACGAATAACTTGTCGATAGTTTGATTTCCATCTGCGGAAATTCACTGCTCAATTTAATTTTCATTACAGATAATAATAGTGGTGTATAAAACGATCAACTATTATAATAATAATTTATTGTGTAGTGATGATAAATGCTTTGGCCCAGCAGGGAATCAAACCTGGTACCTTTGGCTTCCCGGGCCATATCTCTTTCCAGCTGAGCTACACTCCATTACTATTCAGAGTTCTGTTCATACATAATTGCATACTCAGCCAGCCTGATAACACAACTGTCCTCGCCTGTCGGCTGTAATCTGACACCTTGGTAAATGTCATAAAGGCCTGTGCTGCCAGACTGAGTTCCTAATCCTACTTCTGATGTTGTAGTAGAGTGAAAAATGCTTTGGCCCAGCCAGGAATGTGGGACAATGCTCTTTCCGACTGAGCTACCGTGCCGCCACAGTTCCCTCTATGGAGCGATGTTCCGTTTTTACATAATTGCCTACAATTAGTTAGATAGGTCACCCTAATACACAATAGAATTATAGGTATAATTAAGTGCTATAGAATGCAAACAAAACAAAAAATAATACCAAAACAGTATATACAAATAGTTACAAATAGTTAATTTGTAATACTCTCAATTTTAATATTTACAACAAAACAATACATTAATACAAAAATAATCTTACCTTGTTGACAATTGCCATAAGAACACGTGTTGCATACACAAACCTATAGTGCACTAACCTGCCACGAGGCGGTGCCACTAGCTGGTCTGCACATAGTCTATAGATAACAAAATAGTGAAAAACTGACTAAACTCAATTTCCAAATAAATGAGTGACTTAATATCATTATTATTATCATTTGATTATGTAAGTTGTAGAAATGGGAAATACCTAACGTTCGTGGGGTCTACAACAAGTTACAACTTCATCACTCGAAGTAAATGGTAACCCAATTGTAGCATGAGCAAGTTTCAAGGGGAGGTCTGGGAAAAGAACACCCATTTAGAACTCATCTTTTATATTCCGAGGATAGTTTGAAACATGAAGAAGGGGCTGAGAACATTCTGTTGCACCATGCATTTAGTGGCTGCGACATTACTTCGTCCATCTTCAACCAAGGAGAAACAACATTTTTTTTTGCTTGTTGAGAAAACCGCAGGACTTCGCCATTATTAGCATCTTCAAACGTCAGGATACAACACCATAGCAAATCGCAGATGCTGGAGAACGCTTTGTCGTTGCATTGTATGGTGGCAACATGGAAGAAAACACCTTGGAAGAAGTCCGCTACAAATGTTTCGCTAGACCTACTATAAAAAGCAATTTCTAGCTTTGGTGTGGAAGTGAGTATACTTTGAATTTACAAAATTATTATAACTATATTTTAAATAGCGATCACAATATAGGACCCAAAAATGTGATTACTGTTGTTTTTTGGGGAAAATGTCATCTTGCTGCCACCGTAACTTGTTACATTAGACTTTTAAAAAAATTATAAAAAAATGTGAGGTATTTTGTCTTCTTTAACTTTGTTAAAGACATTTTCCTCTTTGGATCAACCACTGCAAAGTTGTTGTTTTCAAATAAATTAATTTTTTTTTCCTTTAATTCAAGATGTCTGCGCGAGTGGTCCCGCCCCTCCAGGGTCGAAAACCGTTTTTTGTCAAGGCCCAGATATGAACAACATAAAAAAAAATTGCGCTACTCCACCTTTTGCAGGCAAATGCCTTTTTTAGCCTCTACAGACTGGATTAGTGCCTCAACCTCAATATTACACATTATTAATTTACTAATGTTTATATAAAATATTTTTTTGAAATTAATTTCAATTTAGTCAAAGATAATGACAAAATGAATGTCTCATTTAATATATAATACACGTGTTAATTAAAGATGCCATAAATTCGTATTTATAAGGAAACATTTTTATTTTCTTACTTTCAGAACGAAAAAGGCAATGGAGTGACAAGTGGTCTGCGAGCGATATAATTTATTTTTAGTATATATTTTTACAATAACTTCATGAGTTGTAATGTATAGTATGAAATAAAAAAGTTTGTATTTATGTTTTTGGTGTGTCATATGTTCCAAATTTATCTCTCGCCTCATCATCCAAAATATAGTTTTCTTCATGTTCCTCTTCATGTTCCATTGCCTCTAATTCCCTTTGAATCCTAAGAAGCTCATTCCTTATTGCCTGCTCTTCGGCTCTTAGAATCATCTCAAGAACTGCAGCTCTAGCTTCCTCTTCAACAAATTTATGCTAAAAATGCTTAGATGTTGGCAAATGATGGTGAAGAAAAAATTGTTAGAGAATAAATAGCATTTAATATGTTGTGAAATATTTTAAAGCTGATATTATGTAATGTACGTTTTCTCGTCCTTACCCATCTTTCTTTTGCCAACCTTTCTCTCTCGTCAGTGAGCTGTTCTATCTCGAGTCTTTGTATTTCGCTTACTTCTTGATTGTATCGATATTTAAAAAGCCAATGCCCAAGATAATGTATTGGATCTTTTGGTTGCACAGCTGTTATTTCTGCCAGTGCCATTGTTAACGGAGTTCCTAAATGCTCTTTTAAGTACTGCACATCTTCAGAAGACATTCTACTATAATCCGAGGTCCTACTTTCTATATAAAAATAAAATCAACGATAATAGACCGGGAAATGACGATAGTTTATTTTCTCCGATTTTATACAGCATGCCTTTAGAAGCCGTGAGAGTGTACTTTATGATGTCAGAAAAGCAGGTACTAGCCCGCTGGATGCTTTCCGATCATATAGAAAATTTAATTGTCATATTGGTAAAACTGTTGAAAACTTTTTTTTACACACTTGCACTAATCTTGTTTTTCTATTATTATATTATATGATTGCCCAGTGGCAATTTGGTAACGGACAGAACATTTTTAAGTCCAAATGGCATGCACACAAACTCAGAATGTCCATTTTCAATTGTGAATGTCTTTAGACTCTATTTCTATCTGGTGAAATCAGGTGCTAAGTCAAGCGTGGTAAAATATTAACAACAAATATTTTTGATTTACTTGACCAACTAGGACAGTTGGCCAAGTAAACAAAAATTTTAGTTAGGGGATATTTATCGTCAATGATTAATAATTCATTAAGTATACAGTAGTCTATTACAACTCGCCATTTTTGTTTTCCAGATGCGTCTAATTTTTTGGGAACTACCCAAACTGGTGACGACTAAGGTCTAAAATGATTTGTTCACGATTAAAGTTATTGTTTCTGTAATTATTTTGATTTTTACTATCATTAATATTTGGTTGGGATTTTCAAAAGGTGCGAATTTCAAGTTAGAAAAGTTGACAGTTTTTGGCATTACATTTCCGTTGACAACTGATAGAAACCCGCCCGAAATTAATAAAAAGCTAATTTACTTTAAAAAAAGAATCGAATTGATATAAACTTGAGATTTCTATTTCGGGGAGTTACTGCCCAAGGAGTGGGGGATAAAAATTCTGCATCATGGCGCTTTTCAGGAAATAGCAGCATTGTAACTGCTATCGGAAAAAAAGTTTACACAAAACATGTAGAGATCTCTGTATAATTTTGATCCTATTCGTTTTTCATTTGCGACCAATAGTTTTTGTTTTATGGTGCTTAAATGGTTTTATGGTGCTGGTTTTTTGTAATATGCAACCAAAGCTAGCAAATTAGGGATCTGCTGACTCAGAAAACATTTAGACAAAATTTGCTCTCATTGGCTCTTTTAGAAAAAATAATATTGGATAATTAATTATTTGAAGTCGATCTTCGTCATAATCCGCGATGAAACTGATTTTGATGGAAATTGCAAATCAACCTCCCCAACTTCGATGCGCCGTAGGACCAAAACTTAGTTGCAAACGAAATGTAAATAGGACCAAAGTTATGCACAATTTTGTTCTCCACATTTTATTTAAAATTTTTCGATAGCGACCCCCCATAGCATATTTCTGATGTGTTTTATCATTTTTAGCTAATTTATTGAACCGGTTTTAATTTAACGTGTAAAATAGTTAGTTGTTTTTGCTGGAGTTGTCTGCATTTTTTTGATACATCTCAAATCCATTAATTTTTTAAATAAATGTCTATTAAATTTGCGTGTAACTTTTCCTCTACTTACAACAGATTTTTCAATAATAATATCTGGTAAGTCTACCTTTTCCTTTTAATTCCATTTTTTCTTCTTATGAATATTCAAAAAATCTATATTCTATATCATATAAATCTATATAAAATATTTAAATAATTAAAATTAATAATTGTCAGCGATACACAAAAACAGAATCGCACGCACTATATTAATTCGCACTCGCCGTAAACTAGAAAATTGCGTAAACATTCAATACAAACGACCGACACCTAATGCATACCACAGCTGCATTAAATGCAGCGAACTCTTTACATATATCACGGCATAGTTTTAGACCATATACAGACAACGGGGGACACGGAGTGCCGTACAGGGCATAGGTATTTCAACGGGCGTGAAGATCTGTATTCTGTTTCGTGTGGCCCAGAAATAATATCTCAGCGACAGCGTGTGCCAGTAGGTTATTCCACTGGTCGACTTTACTTGCGTGGTTCGCACTTCACTTGCCCCTTGCAGTTTTTTATCATGCACAATGTGAATGCCAAGTTATTATATTCGTTCTTTTTGGTAATAGAAAATATTTTAGTTAGATTAAGTATTTTTTGGGAGCTCTGCAGCGCTTATGCCCCAGCCTCCGCTGCTGTGATTGCCCCAAAATTATATAGGCAAATCTAATGCTTATTTTTATAAGACTTTGTTTTAACTTTCTTTTGATAAAAGGGCAAGCATTTTAATATCAGAGAAAAACAAAAAGCATGACTGGAAAGCGTCCGGGGGCTAGTACCTGCACTTTAAGCACTCCTCCAAAAGGCATTCTGTATGAAATCGGAGAAAAGTAACTGTTATCATCCTCCGTCTATAATAAGGACATTAATTATATGTTGTTATGATAGTAACATTATACCACCTTTTGTCTCTTTGGAAGATGTACTTTCCTCTTCTTCCTTGTGTCGAAAGAAGTCCAGAAAACTGATGTTATCAAGTAACTTTTTTTCCCAAGCTTCCTCGTAAGTGATTCTTTCTCCAGATTTGGTCATTAGCAGTCCAGAAGTAGTAAATGTTATACCTCTTTCTTCGAATAATACTGGAAAATACATGAAAATTCTCCACAAAAAGCACAAAGGTAAGTGTACAAATCTGTATATTTTGTATTTTAAGCTTATTACAATTTATGTTACAATTTAAAGGCCTCATAAACCAATATTGTTGTATTTTTGAGACAATATCCTGCAAAAATATTTCAAATAAATTACAAAACTGGAACTACCTGACATTTTCTCTTGGGTCTTCTTTGTTTTCCAGCCAGCAGTCTGCAGTTCTGTGAAATCGTCGATTTCCTGTTGTATATCAGCCATTATTGGCGAATATTTAGCATCGGCTATTTCATTTTGAGATTCGGTTAATTGCGCCTTTTCGGCCTCTATTAGCAATAATAAAATATTGTAATATCTTCCCATGGTTTCCAAATTAGTGTCTAGTACATTCACAGCATCTTCATATTGCTTTTGTGCTTCCTGATATTAATATAATTTAATAGTATCATTTCTGAAAACAGAACAGTAGCTTACCAGCTTTTGTTGTTTAACACATTGCATCTGCGATTCATGTAACTGTTCGCATTCAACAATGTCTTTATCTAACTCCACCAATTCTAAAGCGACTTGTGACTCGTCCTTTATGCCCCAATTTGCCCCTACTTCATCTTTGGTTGCCTTTAATTCATCAGTTCTTTTTCTAAAGTTGTAACGAATTTCGTATGTTTTATAATTCAAAATATTCATAATAAGTTCTGTTTGATCTATAATTTTGATCCTCTCATTGAGATTAGTTTTCAGTTTCCTTAGGTCATTGTATATCACATCGTAATGGTTCTGTATTAGACTTATATCTCTGAAAACATTGTTTATTGTAATTTCGTAAGTGCATACTTTAAAATTATCGTTATTTGTAAACCTTACTCTGGTATACTAAATTCGGTATGGCTTTCATCTGAAAGTTTTCCATTCGATATATCTGTTTGAGTTTTTATATTGTCTAATATCTTTTGAATGTCCTCCTGAGAGGCCATTTCCAAATTATCAACGTCTTATTTCGGTTTGTAAAGGAATATCAATGTATAAAAATGTATGTGTATAAATTATAAATCATTATTTACATGTGACATTGACGTAAAATTTACTTAGCCTTCTTATATTCCAAGAGAAAGGTGTAAATCGTGTCAACTACGTTCTCACAAATTTATATTAGTGTAGATAAAGGTTTACTGAACTTTGATTTGAAAATTTGCTTCATGAAACTCGTCAAAAATTACCCTCGTGCAGTAAATTGGGCAATCCGGATTAGATCAGCTAACATTTGTATTGATTTAACAAGTTACATTTGTAAAACAAGATAGATCTAGTAGAGGAGGTGGTATGTATCTAAATAAATTGAATTTTAACATATTACTTATGCACTGAGTTTATTGTCAGCAGTTTCTAGAAGATATTTTGACAGATTTTTATACTGTAAGCGTTTTCACAATGACTGATACCATCTTACGCTTCGCATTTTTATATTATTAACATGTTAAATTTAGAATCCAGGATAGAGTGTTAAAGTTCAGGTCTCCATATTTACACAAAAAAATTGTACCTAAATACCTTACTGATATACATAATTTGAATATTCAGAGAAAGCATATTAGTGCACTGAAAAATGGGGAAAAAGTCGCTTCCTTTTTGATTTTTTTTTTATTAAGGTATAACCAGATGGGATCTTTATAGAATGATAGGCTAGGTAGTTGGCTATCTGAAATGGATCACTATTTTATATCTTATAGTTTTAGAGTTATAGTGAGTTCAAGTTGAAAGTTTCCTGCGCCTCTGTTTAAGCATGGCGTACTAATAATTGCAGGCAGCCGGCGCTGGTTTAGTACCTAATATACACTTGCTGTTACTGAAGTTTGCATATTTGCAGTCATTGCAGCATTTTAACCCTTGTAAAATGCAGGTACATCTATTATTATTACAAGTTTTGTCGGAACATGGTATCGACAAAGTGTTTCTTACATTATCGTGCATTGGTTCTTGAGAAGAAAAATTGGCCTTCCAAGTATTTTCTTCTAATGTCCATCCATATAGAGTCGGATGTTCTGCTGGCATCTTTTGATGTGACTACTGTAACAAATTTTTAATTGATACAGACACCTCAAACAATAATAGATACATATGTATACTCTATCCAACGAGAGAATGGACTTGCTTTGCGCATCGGCGACTAAAGAGGAGGGGCTCTGTAACGAGTTACGCAGGACCGTCATTCGATGAAATAAATTCGTAAGTAGGTGAAATAAATTTTATTTTGAAAACATTTTATTTCCTTGAATCAAATAAAATGGTACCTGACAAGACAACGGAATAAAGTCGCCCAGCTTCTGAGTTGCCTTCCACTGATCATGCTTTTATACAACATTTAAGGTTGGGATTTTATAGAGTTAAAGGCAAATAGATGTATTTATTTTGGTTAACTATAAATAATTAAAAAGCTACATGAGATCTGATAATCAAATCAGTTTCAGGCACTATATAGCTATTATTATAATGATGATTATATCTAATATAAGTTTTTTGTCACAAAATTTTCTTAAGATCCTGTTCTGTGGTCTTACAATGAAAATACGCATTTTTATTGTTAAAATCACATTATTTTCATTACAAGACCACCGAAAAAGCTTTAAAGAAAATTTTGGGACAAAAAGCTTATAATAATAGCTAGTACCTGAAACTAATTTTATTATCAGGTCTTATGTAGCTTTTTAATTATTTATATTTAACCAAAATAAAAGCATCTGCCTCTACGAAATCACAACCTTAGAAAGATAATATGTAATTATTTTTCTAGGACTTATATAGCAAAGAAAACACCTACATGTATATATTATTGTTTTGTGTCTGTATCAATGAAAAATTTGGTAGAGTAGTCGCATTAAAAAGATGCCAGCAGAAGATCTGACTCTATACGGATGGACATTAGAAGAAAATACTTGGATGGCCAATTTTTCTTCCCAAGAACCAGTGCCTGATGATGTAAGAAAAACTGTCGATACCATTTTGCGACAAAATTCGTAATAATAATCGTGCGTCTGTTTGCCATATTTAAATAGGTGCTTAATTTCATTACGGGCTGCAGCAGCATCTGACTTACATGTGCATCACATGTAAATCAGTCGCCTTTTATTTTCAGTATACTAAATATTGTTTGGCTTATTGCTCGATTTAGGTTGAAAATAAACGCTTATAATAAAAATAATAAATCAGCAAAACATTCAACATCATTCAAACGGTCATTAAAATAAAAGTTGCTTATTCTTGACTTACCTGTCCAAACTTGAAAGTATTCTATCTCTTGTAATGGTGGAAATAAGTGGAGGTATTATTCTCTTAAATTTTCTCGTTCCTTGCTGAATTTTCCTCTGATTCCGTTTTACGGTCATATAATACTTGTTACAATCAGTTTGTTGGCGAATATTTAATTTCTTTTTTTCTAAATCAGATATAACTTCTTCTTTGTAGTTGTATAATAACTTAAAATTGTTATCTATGGATTCCAATTCTGATTGTACTATATGGAAACCAGGTCTGTACACTTTAAAAATTTTGGAATTGTTCATGTTTTATTTCTTTTCTACATACACAGTGACAAATATGATGACACAAAAGATTTGGCTTATAACCTCTTTATTATTTAGTTTACAAACTAGATCCTCTAACATCATTAAGTGTCACAAGAAATAACCATACTTAAGACAGCAAACACAAAATTGAAGCTGGTTAAATGACTCGGTAACACCCAGGAGGGGACCACTAGACGCAGCGGTAAAATTTGAGAGGTGGCAGAAAGTAGTAAAGGCCAATGTAGGTATACACAGAGAAAAACTTATTTGAAGAAATAAATTTTGTTCAAAAGAACTAGCAGTACTTTTTTGCTGACGTTTGATTTGAACCAACTGTATCTCGATTTGTGTTCGAAGCAGAGCCAAATATGTCAGCCAACAAGTGAGATGCATTTTTCTCGTCCAACACAAAGAAATGGAGTTGTAAGAAAAACATGGACAAAGGAAGATACCTTCAATTAGTCATATCTACAAAGATAAGAAAGTATTGGACACACATAAAATATACAGCATTGATCTTGATAGCATACAGCAAACTGATTGACATTGTCTAACGGTATCTAACTATCCATATCAGCCAATAATAAAAGTACTTTTTTAAAAAATATTGCAAATTTATAAAAATGCATGTCAGTGGCTGTGTCGGCCAGGGGCGGATGAGGTAGGGTAAACCGGCCCGGTAAAATCAGTACCGGATCTGCCCCGTTTTGCTATAATAGCAAAAAAGTTTTTTGTTTCGATATACTTATTTGAATCTAATAGAGGATAGCTTATTTTTTATATCCGATGAAGATGAATGTACAATTATTTTCTTGAACTCTAACAGCACAAATAAAAAAATAATTGAAAATACCTCAGATAGGCAACAAAAATATAAAAATTCAGCATATAAAACAAAATTATATTTCTTCTATTACCTAAAAATATACCTGAGTATTATAGAATAAACTAGAGTATCATTATTATTATATTGCAACAAAACAGTTTCCTAAAAAACTACATACTCAAAAATGTAACTTCAAAAAGGAGTAAAATATCACTAACAAAATAATGCACAGCTAGTTCCCTAGTTCTTTGATAACATTCATAAAAAAAATATAATAGTCTAAAACTAACTTTACTTCAGGTCACAAACATACCAGAAAACATTTTTGACTAAAAATATGTATAAAAATAAAAGTAAGTAAATTACAAATAAAAATTTAATATAAATATGCCTCAAATCTACTCTGTTCTGCTAATTTGTTTATAATCATCATTATTAATTTTGTTTCATATGGAACTTTCCATATTCATAAGCATAAATGATTCCATTCCTTTCTCAGATATTTTATTTTTCAAGCGGTTCTTTATGTATTTTAGAATTGAGAATGACCTTTCACATTCTACTTGAGAGTCTAATCTTTAATTGTTAATTTAAATCTGGCCTAGTTTTTCGCAAAATTTAGCAGTTATTCCCTTAAATTTTCAGTTGTAAAATAATTATATTTAATAATTTTTGCTCATAAGGTTTTCATACAATTATCACAATCTGTAATAAATTCATTGGAAATGATTTCCTCATCATTTTTCGGATCTAATATAGCTAAATCCCTACATAAGTCCATCGGCATAGCCGCGTCTACAATTTTTTTCAAATATTGATGTACGACTACCTTGTGTTAGCCACGATTTCTTTTCTCTTCACTCATAATTAACCCACTATAGGTACGTGGGCGTCGCCAGGGGGGACTGCCTCCCCTTAGAACCAGGGACCCTGGACATATTTACTGATTTCCCGTAATTTTTATAATTCCACGGTTTAATATAATTTATTTATACACTGAGTAATTTGTGAATAAATATTATTTTTATTTCAAAAAAGTCTCAAATTTAAAAAAATATTTTTTTGAGTTTTTATATTTTATCAAATAAATATTTCCTTGAATTTCTGAAGTACTAGGAAAGCGTGTGATCTTGAAAATTTTTCCCTGCGGCTATAATGTTTTGAGCTGTGTCCCCCTTGAAGCCCTGACAGCTGGTGATGGCCTTGTATAGGTACCGTCAAATGAGGTGGCTTTGGACACGTGGGTTAGTTTCACACATCAGGTGGTTGCCCTACGCATATCATTCCAGCAATAAACACGTTTGTAAAATGTGAGATTATTTTGTGCCAGATTGAGCTCTTTAGTTGTCTTTACTTAACAGTAGGATGCGGTCAGCCTATGATTACAAATTTACCAGATGTTTTTATAGAGTAAAATTGCAGCTTTTACTGTGATTGCAAGTTCTTAGTTAAGTTTAAAATTTTTATTTTTAAAAGTATTTTACTTTTATATTTATTTTATAACAAAGGAAATTGTAAACTGTTATAAAAATAACTAATTGTTTTGTTTGTAATTACAAATAATGGATTTATTTATGTCTAGCAACAAAAGTAAAGAATATTGTGGTTGAAGACACCTATCAGTGTAAGAAACATATTTCCAGCACTTTTACATAGCTGTCCGAATTCACCCCACCTACGGGGTGACTTCGGACAGCCATTTGACAAAAAACGGTAAAACAAAAAATTTGAAATGGACAAAATCTCTTGAAATTAGGGGGGTATCTTGGCCAAAAATTACAAAGACTTTAGTCTCATGGTTTACAATTTACAAGCAAAAATCGGAAGAAAATGTCCCCTATGAAAAAGTTACCCCATTTGATGGTATATAGTTTAAATGGAAGTAATTGTTGTAAAACATTGGTAGAAGAACATACAATGTGAAACTATATTTTATAGTTGTTTTGCTTTTTATTTTGCTATAATAATAGTAATATAACATATCATTATATTAGTTATAAATAAATTGTTTCAATAAAAACAATAATTACTCTAGCACTAAAATTGAACTTGCATTAGACGCAAGAATGGGCTGCCTAGGGGTACTATACCTAAAAATATATATGCAGAGATTTACAGCTGCCCACTCTTAGGTCTGATAAATAATTTGTGTTATAATTTAAATATATTATACAATAAATCAAGCAAATATATAAATAATAATTATTCAATTTATGGTTTTTTATATGGAATCACATTATGATCATTATCGCCCCAGTTTTTATGAACCTCAATATTGCATTCACTGCAGTACAAATCTCCACTACAGTCCATACACCTATATTTGGCATCATTATTACATAACACACACCAAGGTAATTCAGGAGACGAGGTTCCATCTTGTTCTTCATCATTCAATGGTTTTTGTTTTGAACTCTCTTTAACAGGGCATCTTTCTTCTAACGCAACTTCATCCATTATCTACAAAAAGGCACTTTATATATTCCAAGCATCCCAAGATAACATTTTGAATAACAGTCTTAAAAATGTATTGCCAATGGTTTGTCATAAGATTAAGTTTTAAGATATCGTTGAGATTTTTTAAGGGAAGCACCAGCATGGAGTGGTTGATAAAAATAGACATATAAAAAATATATATTGATGAAACTTTAAAGACCCAGTGTCTTTTAACAGCCAAATACGTCATCACTTTATCATTTAAAACATCACTTAAAGTAATTTAATGTAATTTAAAGAATTGCTTCCCTTATTTGAAATGTCACTGAGAGCCACTGGTTTATTCTATTAGTAATATACAGAGATTTACTATTACATCGCTATTTTCAAAAATATAGAAATGTTTACGTTTTACACTATATTATAACGTGAAAAAGAAAATTAACACAAAATGTCTTGTTACCTTTTTTGTAATTTTATCCACTTCTTCCTCGGAGCCACTGGAATCATGTAAATTATTAATGTATGGTCCTACGTTAGGTCTCACGCCTTGGTCTCGTAAAGTTGCTAGCCTGGCTTCTATAGCTTTTTGAGGATTGTGAGATAGTTCAATATCACTTTCACTTTTAAATTGCTCCAATAACGAGTCAGCTTTTTGTTGATTTGTTCTAGTATCTGTGGTATAAATCTATAACGCAAAACATCGAATTAGACCTATTATAAAATTTATCCTATAGAATATTACATTTAGATATACAAATGGGTTACCAGTATAACAAATAAGAAGTATTTTTATATTGGAATTTCTAATAAAAAAATATTTAAAACAGTTATAAGGATAATTATTAATAGGTACATATATAATTAGAGTTACCAGATGAAAACTTGTCCACCCAGGACAAGCCTTTAAGAAAATCTGTACTAAATCCGGCTGTCATATTTTTTTTTAGCAAAGTAACAATTTTCACATTATCTACTGACTGATTATATTTACCGCTATACCATTTTCACAAAAATAGCTTACTGAGTAAGTCGTAAACTGTGTAACGTAACCATAAACACTCGGAAAATAATGCCAATAAATATATCGGTAATTCCCTGAAACCCCGCTGCACACTGACGCCACGCCGCTTTATTCCGCTAAAGGTGAATTTACACTGTTGAATTTATCGATGACTTTTAAATAACTAAGTATTTTAAAACTAGTTTATTATTTTTATTTTGCATTATTTGATATTTATACAGGCAACTACTTTAAAATCCGGACGTTATTGAAAAATCCGCCCAGACGTAGTGAAAACCCGAACATGTCCGAATTAATCTGGACGTCTGGTAACCCTACATATAATATACCCTCAAGTATGCGACAAAATAAATGACAATGACTTGTTCAGTATCATTTGGCTTGTGCTTCGTAATATGGTAATTTGTGTAAGTACCGATAAATGCATAAAAAAACACATACAAGCCTACTAGGTCCTTCGACGTAATTATTTTCTTTCTTTAATTTTGCAAGTCTTTCTCTAAGTTCACTCTCACTAGGTGGCAGTCCTTTTCCATCATCTTTTAATTTTTCCAATCGATCAAGCAGTTTCTGATCAGCGGGAGATAGACCACTACGCAAGGCCTGTATCTTCTCATCCTGTTTATATATCATTATTGGAGAAGCAGCAGAATTTTCAAAATTTTCTAAGCGTCTAAAATATATACGATATAAGCAAAGAATCATTGCACATTTAAAACGGAATCCTGTTGATGGAACGAGTAGGAAAGATACGCAATTTTTGCAGGCTCCACGTACAGAGGTGGTTGCATAAGTGGAGATTTTAAGTGCTGTACTTACAGTTTGGGTTGAAATTTTCACATACCAGCTGCTATCACATGTACAATGTAAACGACTGGGAAGCAGTCTATATATTTGACCTCTGTAACTTTTGATACACTTATTTCTGCATGGTTGCATATCTTCCCGTTGTTTTTCTATCAACTCCTATACTTTAATTTAACAACAAATAGGTACACTAAAACTGTTTTTTAAAATTGTATCCAACATTACTTGAGAAATATATCTGGTGGTGGGGCAATATTTTGTATAGAACTTGTTCCTGATGCCAATTTTGAATAACACAGCTTACAAACATTGTATTCTGCGGAACCCTTAGAGGGAATTTTGCATTTCTGTTTTAAACATTTGCTACAAAAAGATAACCCGCAATTCGAACAACCCATCTAAAAGGAAACATTTAAATTACACACCCTATTAAGTAATACAGAATAGTTTACCTCTTTGTGAAAGAAATTAAATTTTGTATTACAATGATTGCACGACATTTTTATATGAATTATAAAAAAAATTAAAATCTTAAGTTTCAATAACGACACTATGTTCATTCACATGATAAAAGCACATTTGGTTGACTAATGAAATCAGTAATATTATAAAAACGGATTTATTTTTTCTTCCTGGTGCAAATTGCAGTGGTATTGCTCTTGATACCACTCATAGATTAATATTACCACTATTAAAGTAAAAAATAGTTTTTCTGATAAATAAGAATTCCGTTCTTTTATAGGAAATTAATTTGTTTTATGTTGGTATTACATTCGACAGCTGAGATAATGGTTATGTTATGACATATGACAGTGACAGCTGTCACAACAACCGGACTAGAAAATGATGAGAAACGAAGTGCATGTGATATTATCCGTGATGCTGTAATTTTGTTGTTTTCTTATTACAAGTCCTATATTTAAGTCTTACATTTTTATTTAGGTAAGTACGTGACATGTCATATCAATAACAGTAATTATAATTTGCCTTGTTTTTAGAATGAGAATTATTATTTAGCGGAAAACAAAGTATTTTGAGCAAACAATGAGATTAAAAAAAGCTGTGGCTGTTTTCGGTTCTTTAAGTGTGATACTAGTAGTTTTTATGATATACTCTGCAAGAGACCTGACTGGACTTCCCAATCGACAATCGTCAATTGATGAGGATTTTCAAGATGTAAGTTCCAAGCTGATCGAATAATGCCTTTTTCGAATAGTTCAATTTTCCTTTTAGAACAAATGGCTTCATTTTGAAGATAGAATAAAGCAACTGGAGGATGATTTGAGTAAGCATCACAATGCAGTGCATGAAATTAAGGAGGCTATGCGCAATATGTTTCAACCAAGCTCCAGTACGCATTCCATACGAAACAATTCTCTGTTTCCTTCGGGCCACTTGCAAAACCGATTTGCTGTATCAGAAATCATGTATGATGCCAGCTGCCCAATCCAAGTAAATTTTGTGCCGAGAACAGACATCCAAATGCTAGAATTATATAAAAGTTTACTCTTTGACAACATCGATGGCGGGCCTTGGAAGCAAGGATGGAGGATTAAGGTGGACGAAAAGGACTGGAATAGACATAATAAATTAATGGTATTTGTGATACCTCATTCTCATAACGATCCAGGCTGGATAAAGACTGTAGATGAATATTATACAGCACAAACAAAACATATTCTTGATAATATGTTAAGTAAGTTGCCTGAAGATCCTAGACGGAAGTTTATATGGGCAGAAATATCATACTTTTCAATGTGGTGGGATGAATTGTCTGAAGAGGACAGAGACAAAGTGAAAAGGTACTTATGTCTCTTTCTTGTTTTATATAAGCCAATGCAATAATTTATTTGCAACTATAAAATTTATTGTTGATGATATCACATATGCACATGCTTCCCCTTACAGGTTTATTATTATTACTGTGTTGTAGTATTATGTAAATCAGTTTAAATATTATGTACAAATAACATACCTCTGCTGTATGTACATTTGTACATCGGTTATCAACGGTTAATATAAATATTACAATACGTTCTCTAGGTTATTGCGAAATAATCAATTAGAAATAGTAACCGGAGGTTGGGTAATGAACGATGAGGCTAATTCACATTGGGTGTCTATCATGCATCAGCTCACTGATGGTCACCAGTGGTTACAACAGAATTTAAATTACACCCCACTAAGCAGCTGGTCGATAGATCCATTTGGAATGAGTTTGACACAACCAATTTTACTTAAAGAGATGGGCCTCCAGAATATGTTGATACACCGTGTACATTATTCAGTAAAGAAACAGCTAGCCAGTAAGCAACAATTGGAATTTAACTGGAGGCAATTGTGGGGTATGTCAGATAGCTTAATACTATGGTTTAGCTTATAGTTTGCAACTTTCAGCATTATGTAGCTTTATATAACTACTTCTTACAACTAACTCATGGCATATGTCTGTTTAACTAAGCATTTTTGTGTTTTGGTTAAGGTTATTATTTTTTATTTTGGTTACTATTTCCAATATAGATAAATATTTATCTTTATATAATATATACAAGGTGATCTTTTTCAACCTACCCGCTAGGCGTATATCTGGATTGAATTGGAATATTGCTTTGAAATTTGGGTTGAGTGGGTTATACCGAAAGTTCATATCAATTTTGTTATTTTAAATAAAACTACCCCATTTTTTATGTTTTTGGATTCTTCATCAATATTAAGGATAGGTTTGATAATATAACCCTCTCTTTATTGACAACTATTTTGAAGTTAGTTTTTGAAGTGAATACTTCTGTAGCCGCATGAGAGTGATTATTCAAGGTCGCGTCACGACAGATTTTAGAACATTTTCGTCTCGCAAGTGAGATAAAGTATATGACAGATATGAGGGAGAGAGAGAGAGACAGATATAGCAAATGCAGCGATATTTATATTTGATGCATATCTGCGGAGCAAGAAGCCTTTGAAACTGTGTTTGTCGAAGGTGTGTTTTATATGATAACAACAAATATTGATGTGACAGATGGTTTAACAAACGGTGCAGTGGGGAAACTACTGCATATTGATTGTGATGATACAGGTGAAGTCTTCGCTTTACGCTTTTTTAATGATTACAACTGTACCTTCTGAAAAATCTGTTGGTCCTTGAAATAGGACTTCTCATGGCCGATGAACTAAACAAGTATGATTTTCAAATACAAATTATTAAAGTGAAGTGAATTCTAATGGATTCCAGTTTCATATTATCACCCATGTTCTTCGCAACAGTACCATCAGGGGCAAAATAGTAAAAATGCCTGAAACATTATGTATTTTCAAGTAAGTTCCAAAACCATTAACTCGATAACAGTTAAAATACTTGATCAAGATCAAAACATCGTCAATTTTCGAGAGGAAACCATCACAATCAGACTACATTTAAAAACGCCTCATATATAATTGTGGTTTGCTACAATGTAGTGTAATATAATATAATGTAATATAGTATAATACTTACTATAATGGATATTCTAAATGTTATGCAACGGAATGTCTATGAGGAGTGACATTCCGTTGTTGGCTGTAGTTTTAATAGTCTTCAATGGCATTGTCATTAACACTAGTATTATATGCATGTACGTGTAACTAGCAAATGTAGTATGTAGTTGTAAGGTATAGCTAGTTTAACTAACAGGGCATTCATAGAAAATATTAGCGCTTCTTATTGTTATTATCAAATCAAATGTTATAATCAAATCATTATCACCTATATTTTAGACGGTACAGGTAAAACGGATATGCTTACCCACATGATGCCTTTTTATTCATATGATATTCCACATACTTGTGGACCCGATCCAAAAGTGTGCTGTCAGTTTGATTTTAAACGGCTTCCCAATCATGGTTTGCATTGTCCTTGGAAGGTGCCTCCTCAGGCAATAACAGACAGAAATATCGCCGAAAGGTTAGTATTTCCTGTATTTCGTATGAATAATAATTTATAGTTTGTAACATATGAGACCAAAAAACCCTCATTATATCGACCTCTTCACACATGCTACCGCATTTTTAACAGCTTTGTCAAGTATAACCGATTTCCAGGTGTTGTTGATCGAAAGTTGTCATAATAATTAATTAGAATTTAAAGGTTCATTTTAATTAGCCGAAGGACCAGTCAACTAACGTTGACAAAAACATAGGGGGGAAGTAAATATGAGGGGGAAATCTTCAGGTGGAACCAGGTGAATCGTTGCACAATAGGGTAAAAGCATTGGTGTTATGGATAGGTTAAAGAGTAGAGGTAGAAGGTAGAGTAATAATGTTTCAGTAACAATTATTATTCTCGCGTGCAATACGACGAATTGAAAGCTTGTGAATAGGATGAGTGTCAATGGGCAACTGAGATTTTAAAACAAGAAGAGGGTATGGAGTGTGTCATCGTATTGCGTGTTGCCTGAGGTTAGGGGGTATGTCAAGAAGTTATTTCCTGAACACCAGGAATTTAAGGAAAAACAAATGGTATTATATGTATATCGCATCATGTAGTATAGATATAGAACCCAACCAAAAACTGTTTGCATAGCTATTGGTTCATCAGGATGGTCATATTTAATAGCTGGTCTTATTATTTGAGAATATATGTCAGCACCAAGTAGTAAATCAATTTCATTTGGTATTCCGTAACTCGGATCTGCCAAAGAAAAATCTTTCAGATGTTCAATAAAGAAACATTACAAGACAGAAGTTTATGACAAATGGCTGGTAGAATCATCATTCGCAAAGTAAAACTTGGATTTGTTTGGTTTAATGGTGAAATTCGGCAAATATTATGCCTTTCGAAACCGGTACAGAAGATTGACCGATTCCTTGAATAGGAATGGAAAGTGGTTTTAATGGTAAGCCAAGCTTATTCAAGCATTTTTCAGTTATTACTGAAATTTGACTCCCATTATCGATAAAGTGTGATTTGCCATTAATATCGCTAATAGATACTAAAGCAGTTGAAAGAAGAACAGTAACTGGGGTTGTAGCACTAGCCACAACGCTTGGCACATCTGTTTCAATCTTACTGCCTGTGGGTATATAATCAGTAGATTCTGGAGTAACAGGAAAATGTAACAGAGTGTGATGACGTTTCTGACATAAGCGAAAGGTATATCGTGATTTGCACAATGCAAGTGCATGACTGCCAAAGCACTTCACACAACGTTTTTGATCTGTAATGTATTATATCAAAACGATCTTGAGATGTGCTATTTAAAAATGAGTCACATTTGAAAATGTTGTGTTTAGCTTTACATACAAAGCATGTATAATAGGAGTAATATTATTAGGCGTAGTTGATAGTACATTCTGTCAATTAACAGGGGGGCGTTTATAATATTAAAGATTGATATTTTGCGTGAGAATTGACCAAGTTGTTGGTTTTACGTGTGATAAGCGGCGCCTGTCTTTTTGGAAATTAATTTTGAGTTGGATTAAACAAAAGATTTGTAGTGGCACTATTGGTGGTTAAAGCCTTACATTGATCACTTAAAAATGTGTGTAAGTTGTTATACGATGGGATTTCTATATTACTGTATTTTAATTCGAACCTCTCTCTGGTGTGCCAATCAAGTTTCTGAGTTAACAAAGTTAATAAAGTAAAATCCCAAAGATTTATATTAAATGTTTCAAGAGCAGCCACATTTTCAGAAAACGTATTTAATAAAGTTCTAAGACAGCTGGGTGAATTAGTCACAACCTTTTAAGCGTTAAACAGATTACCCCCAATGGGTAGAAAGTAATATACGTTTATCATCGTATGTATTTTTTAAAGTATTTAAGGCAATTTCATAATTATCTGAAGTTAAATGTTGGCAAGCGTCCTTGGCCCTAACCATTGTAGCATAATGTAACCGCTCAGCTGAGGCTAAGAACGTGCTAATGGCATATTTATATTTCTTATGTTTATATATCTCACTCGATTGGAGCTGAGTAGGAAATAGAATAAGGATATAGTGGCATTCATAGTTATACCATGTACCAACGAGTAGTATTAATTAAAGTTTGTAAATTCAATAGTTGTTCTCCCTGCAACCCTCTCCTAAGGGTAAAGTTCTATTACATAAAGGTAAATATTTAATAGTTAAGCATTAAACTTGCTCACAAAGAGACGTACGTAAATATTGATATTTTTTAATGATTCCAGAGATTTAATTGATATTTTTATTGATTTCCAGAAAATTTTGGCAAATTAATTCTTGCAAACTGTATATTATCTTCATCATTAAGTTTGCTTGCACCCAATTTATTAGTAGTAGAATTTACAGCGGTAATACATATATTCATTGACTGAATAATATCATACAGTTGATCAAATGTTTCTTGTAAGTTATTTAAGGCATCCAATTGTTTGTCAGAAAGTGATATTAATTTTAAAGATTTACGTTTTTCAAAAGTATCTAAATAAATCAGTTCAGCGCGCACCACAGTTCAAGGTGTTTCAAAAAGCTTAAAAAGGCTATAAGGAATAGTGTATTTTTTTATGTATATATATATATATATATATATATATATATATATATATATATATATATATATATATATATATATATATATATATATATATATATATATATATATTAGCTTTGAAATTCTTTGCTATTCATATTTATTTTGTGAAAAGTAATCTTGGGTTTGTAGCATTTCATTACATAGAAATAAGCAAATAGACGAATAAGAAAGAAAACACACTTACCAGTGCTATATCTGGACACACATACGGAAATGAACCACTATACACATGAAAACGAACCACTTAGAAGTTGTACAAGTTCTTTCACCTTTCTTGAGGATCTTCAGAGCAGTATACGATTTATTTCATATATATATATATATATATATATATATATATATATATATATATATATGTATATATATATATATATATATATATATATATATATATATATATATATATATATATATATATATATATATATATATATATATATATATATATATATATATATATATATATATATATATATATATATATACATATATATTTAGATAAACAATGAATAGGCTGGTGATCAGAAATGATAACACAAGGCAACCTATTTATCAATATTTTATGCTGACAAAAAAATGCCTGCGTGAAAAAGTTAAGAAGTTATTTTATTAACTATAAATTATAATGAATCTACAAGTGTAAAGATATGGACACTTGAAATATTTTACTTGAGACACTTGAGATAATATACAGCTGTGGCAGATAGTTTTAGAAGAGTAATGTAGAGACTAATGTAAACAATAGAAGTCTTATAGAATATGAGTTGATTTTAATGTATATCTTTATATCATTTTATTATTATTCTTAACCTTACACAACAATATTAAGTAAATTTTGAAATAAAGAATAATAGATCCTATAGGTAGAATATAGTATCCTTATAGGTAGCTGAAATCATGAGATCTGCTCGAAGGACCAAAAATATGTTGTTGATCGAAAGTTGGTATAATAATTAATTAGAATTTAAAGGCACATTTTAATTAGCCAGTCAACTAACGTTGACAAAAACATAGGGGGGAAGTAATTATAAGGGGGAAATTGAATGTGCTAAATACCTTTCTGTGTTGTCTTCTATACGCTGAAGGCCTCCTTGTATCTTCAGGTGGAACCAGGTGAATCGTTGCACAATAAGATAAAAGCACTGGTGTTATGGATAGGTTAAAGGGTTAAAGAGTAATAATGTTTCAGTAACAATTATTATTCTCGCGTGCAATACGACAAATTGAAAACTTGTGAATAGGATGAGTGTCAATGGGCAACTGAGATTTTAAAACAAGAAGAGGGGATGGAGTGTTTCATCGTATTGCGTGTTTCCTAAGGTTAAGGGGTAGTCCCTGAATAACTAAGATTATTGAGTGTTGCCTAATTCAAGAAGTTATTTCCTGAACACAAGGAATTTAAGGAAAAACAAATTATATTATATACCTATACATTGCCCATCACATTATGACATTATCATGTAGTATAACAAAATATTGATCACACTATCACACTACTAATACCATCTAACGTTTTGTGGTAAAGTGGGGTCATAAATAATTCTTGAAATAGAAGTAATACAGTTATTCTTTAATTTAGTGTATTATTTTGATGAGTGTTGTGTTAAAATTGATTAGTTATTAGTATTCTATCAAAACGTAACAACTTGTTGAATGAAAGCGCCTTTATAGTGACGATTTTAGCTTGCTGTAAGAAAAGTTATACTGCCCCGATCTCCCATTTTGGCAATTGTGGGTATCCTTTGAAAATTTTTTATGTCTCATATTATGTTACAACCAGTACATTTTTATATTTCTGGTCAATGTCTCGATAGGCATTTCTGTATAGTACTTAAATATTGTATAATTTTCAATTTGTTTATTTTTAGAGCTGAACTGCTTCTAGATCAATATAGAAAAAAATCCAAGTTGTATAAAACAAATGTACTTCTTGTTCCCCTAGGAGATGACTTTAGGTATGATCACCATACAGAATGGGACGTCCAATACAACAATTACCAAAAACTGTTTGATTACATGAACTCCAATCTCAATCTAAACGTACAGGTGTGGGAATTTTTATTTACACAAAAATTTAACAACTGAATGATTGTATGTTTTAGGCACAATTTGGGACACTATCTGATTATTTTACTGCATTGCATAAACATATGGATGCCTCAGAATTTCCCATCTTATCAGGAGATTTCTTTACATATGCAGATCGGGATGATCATTATTGGAGTGGCTATTACACTTCTAGACCATTTTATAAAAGGTTGGATCGAGTGTTGCTGTCATATTTAAGGTGAATTTCTTAAATTCTGTGATGCTTGTAATGTCTAGGATTAGTAGGTTGTATGTGCAATAAAAATGTTGAGCAGCAGCCTCTTCAGTTGGCGACAGACGACCCAGGTGGACCTTCGCGTTGGTAGCTGACCGGACAAAGATTTCGTAACGGAGGTCGTGTAGTGTGGTGTTGGTTTTTCCTCCATACATAGCCACAAGAAACTTTTTTCCAGCCGAGCTTATCTCCTCTGGGGTGGCATCAGATTGCAGGAAAATGGCAGCAACATTAACCAGCTGTGGATGTTTTTTAAGAACGTCTAACATCTTCATTTCTCCGTGACAGAAAAGAGCAGAAGTGGTATCGCAACCGGTGAATACGTGCAGGAATAGTTCAAATCCGGGGGATAGTGATAGCTCTTTGTATTTGAATGATGTAGAGGAAAACTGCAGACAACCTGAACCACCGGATTTTTGCGAACTTTGCTTTTTTTTTGTTTAAAATGACTGGCCTAAAGATGTGGTATACAAATTTAATATTTTATTTATTTCTTCAATTTGTACATTATACATACATTGTCGTCGATCGTATCGGTTAAAGAGCCACCTGCAATCGGATGTTAGTTTAGAGCGGTTTTCAGAGCCTTTTTTCGTGCTCTGTATTCTCGACTACGCTCCGCTCCTGATTTAGTCGTTTTCCTAACACGTAGCACATTTTCTGGAGCTCGTGTCTTTTGAGTTTTCTTTGTGGAGATGTTAGGCATTGCAAAATCTGTCAAAATTCCAATTCTGTCACGATAGGTTATAAATTATATTAAACTTGCTTACCGTTTGCTAAACCATCTGTCACATCAATATTTGTCGTTTTCATAATATCATAGATAAGTGATCATATAAAATACACCTTCGACGAACACAGTTTCATATGGCAGTGTCCTGCAGTGTCAATGACATTTTGAAATGACAAATGACATTTTATTTTATGGAATTTCTGACGTACAAAGGCTACTTGCTCCGCAGATGTGCATCCAATATAAATATCGCTGCATTCGCTATATCTGTTTCTCTCTCTCTCTCTCCCTCACATTTGTCATATACTTTATCTCACTTGCGTCACGAAAATGTTACAAAATCTGTCGTGACGCGACCTTGAAAAATCACTCACATGCGGTTAAAGAAGTATTCACTTCAAAAACTAAACACCGAGTTTTTATTATTATATTATATAAAAATAGAGGAAAAACTTATCGATAAAACCAATTAGTCACTGAAAACTTCGGAAACTTCTTTTCCGTGACATTTTTGAATGTATTTTGAAACAGTCCCAAGTCTAAGTCTGGTTTACCTCCATTTCTTCAATAAGCAGTATCTTGCTCTCTCTCTCTCTCTCTCTCCTTACTATATGTCTTCTTTCTCACAAATACGTCAAATGGTTTACATATTATCTCAAGCCTTCGTAGATCGATTCGTGTTAACATAATTAGATACATTACCATATTCCTTATGATATGGATGTGATTAAATAAATATTGTTTTTGTACTTTTAGAGCAGCAGAGACAATACTCACATTGGCTCATCTTAGTGGCAAACCCGGTTTTTCTTGGATAACTGAGAAGGATGTTGGACTAGAAGAGTTATTAACAAGTGCTGGTCATGCACTATCTTTATTTCAGCATCATGATGGAATCACAGGTACTGCAAAGGATCATGTTGTTATAGACTATGGCAAAAGGTTAGTGCCATAAATATCCCGTTAAATTTATCCATACACTTATATATTGTAAAATCGAAATTTAACGGATTAATCAATTTTAATGTATTGAATTTTTTAGGATGTTATCGGCAATAAGTAAATGCCAGATGGTCCTCCAGATATGTGCTCATATTCTATTAAATGGCCTAGGTGCTGAAGTGCCTATGAAAGATATCCATTACTATAATATCGATGATGTGAGACATTCTCATGATGGGCTATCCGAACATCTACAAATAACTATTGGTGTTCCTGATATGCGCAAGAAAAAAGTTGTTTTATATAATCCGTTAACTTTTACCCGTCATGAAGTGGTTATCTTCCTTGTATCAACACCGTTTATTGAGGTTTGTCTTGGGCATATTTTTTACAATGTTATAGTTTGCGTCTCTAATATGAATTTATGTTCGTTGTAATTTTGTAATGAATATATTTCTAGGTAACAGATTTCCAAGGGAAGAAAATAAAATGCCAGATTTCGCCAATTTTTGAGTATGGCACTACCATATCCACAACTAAATTCCAGTTATCATTTATTGCTAATGTCCCTGCCCTTAGCCTTGTTAGTTATACGGTCAATGCGTGTTTCCAGAAAGAAACGCCAAGGTTTGTTTCATTATATATTTATTTACTCATAGTATCGTCAATGATTAACAAAAAGGGAATCTAGAGAGCATGGAAGGGGGAAAACTTTTTGTTTCAGGAATGTGTCGGGGGCTAGTTAGGATGTAAACATATTAAGTTCCCACCCCTAATCCGTCCGCTTCAGGGGTAAAGGGTTACTTTTTTTAGTTTTTCACATAATTAAAAACTAGCGAGTCATAGCGAAAAGTTCCTTTCGTGAAACTGAAGCTTATAATTTCTACATAATTAGTTCTATAGTTTTACGCTATGACACACCGTTGTCGAGATATCTACTCTCAAAAGTCTACAATTTTTTTAAAATATTTAAACCTAATATATTTTTCTTTGACTATGATGTAAAAATAACTTTCTTTATTGGTACCCTATTTTGCTTATTAAAAGTATGTACGCCTCAGCGTGTATAAACACAACTTTTAAAAACACGCATTGTAAAGTTACCATGGCAACATCAACCTGAGAAATGTGAAGTGTAAATGTCAACTTTTTAATTTTTGATCTGACAGGAGTACCTTGTAACCTCAAATAAAATATTACTAACAATTGTTTGAAAAAGTTTATTCAAATATTTAACAATCTTAATTTTTTAAATAAATGTGAAAAGTGCAGTTTGTATTGTATTAAGCTCTTTTCAATACGTAACTAAATATAAGTGGTTAAATCAACATGTCTAAAATTTCTTTATTGCCTCAACATAGCAAAAGTTGGTTATTCGCGCACCGTCACCATAAATTGCGATTGCAGTACTTATATATATTCCTGAAGAAAATTTAATATTCTCTCAGGGGATTCTTATGTAAAACAAATGCCCAAGGATACTGTGATGCTCTCCGTTTGGTGCGGAGTTTTTATCAAGTGCCAGGCAGTTCTGTAAGGGCCACGGGTAGCTGCGAGTGGAGACAGTAATTCCAGGGGTAACGTGACTTGTATATTGACCTTATCTAAAGGAATACACAGGTAAATGGTTGCAACAAGTTTATTATTAATTATTCTTTAAAACATCTTCTCTATCAATTATTAATTATTCTTTAAAACATCTAATTCTATCTTTCTCTCTCTAACAAACAATCTACACGTATTATCTACAGGTAATTCAGTCTGCCTACATCATACTTGGTTAATGCTTAAGCGGGAATATTTGGCGGAGTTAGCGTAGCGCAAGGAAATCGTGGCACGAGAAAATACTATGGCAGGAAACGATAATCAGCTGAAGTGAGCGAGCGAATATTGCTAGTTTGGATTGTACGTCTACTAATGTCGGCGTGTATAATAGAAGGGTTTTTGGAGACAAGAAGGCCTTGCGACCGATGTCCACCGGGGAAGCTGACAAGAAGGCACGAGAAAACGTGGCACGAGAAAATACTATGGCAGGAAACGAAAAATCAGCTGAAGTGAGCGAGCGAATATTACTAGTTTGGATTGTACGTCTACTAATGTCGGCGTGTATAATAGAAGCGTTTTGGGAGACAAGAAGGCCTTGCGACCGATGTCCACCGGGGAAGCTGACAAGAAGGCCTTTCGACCGGTTGTCAACAGCTACCAACAAAATGGCCTTGGGACCTGTTGTTGGCAGAAACCACGGCCAGAAGGAAATCGCGTGCTCCCTCCAGTCTGGTATGGCTTCATGGTGTCGTACTTCCTGAATCCTGTACTGCGTGTATAGGGCTTACTTCTCGGTTCGGATCACTGGTGGAGTGGTTAGTCGGATAGGCGGAGCTGCTGCTGCTTGGGCTTCTGGCTGTTGGACATAGACTGACTGTTTCAGTGTAGGAGCTCTAGTTTTAATACATTTTCGGAGCGGTGGGGACCGACTCCCTCACCACGAATTTCCGAAGCGTTATCGTGTGTGCCATATGGTTTCGGTGCCGTGTTCGATGATATCTGGCATGCCTGGGGCCGGTTTTCTTAGTATTGGAAATCTCATTTTGAACGCGAGATTTCCCAGGAAATATTTATTTGTATTTACGATGTAGGCAGAACTGAATGGGAAATAAAATAACAATGCTTGTAGAAAAAGAAACGGGCTCATACGGTTAATATTAACTTATAAATGCGATAAGGTATGATTACTTAGCTTAATAATTAAAACAATATAGAAAGGACAGTAAAATTCTACGTAACGAGTGGAAAATATTTCCACTTCGTTACAATACTACAAGAATTATGAAAAGAAACAAGTGCAAAAATATTATTCAAAAATTTCCGACTTTTGAGAGAACAGTGCGTCAAAGCGAAAAAAATATATAACATAAAATATATAATAGAACTAATTATCTAGTTGTTTTTTAAACTCTCATTTTATGCAATTAATTTTTCACTATTAATGCACCATTTTCAAGTTATAAGCGAAAAAACAAGAAAAGGGACCTTTCTACCTCCTCCTCCTCCTCTGAAGCAAATGAAACCTCCTCTCACTCATTTCTGAAGTGAAAAGTTTTCCCCCCTTCTATGCACTCTACACCCCCTCGCTGCTAAGACTATTATATTTACATGTAAATTGTGGGTTGGAAAATGTTTCATGCTACTATATGCAGATGATCAAATCAATAATATATAGGAATATTTTAGTGAAACCGTACATGCGAAGATCAAAATATACAATCATTATGATGCAGTTCCGGCTCCAGATGGGTTTGTTGTTGAGGTATCACCAAGGTCCAATGAATTTACCCTACAAAATTACAAAGTTACCGCCTCTTTCAGCAATCGAGGCCTATTAAAAGCGCTGAAAATACAAAAATCAACAATCCCAGTACATCTGGATTTTGCGAAGTATGTACTTAATAGTTTACGTACATCATCTAGGGCAATAGCTGCGTTTTACTGATTGGGGTTCATAAGTTTCGCCTGTGGCTGGTCGCAGCTATGCCCATGATGCTTACTTTTTTTTTTATCAGTGCAACAGCTTATATTTAGTAGAATCTCACAATTCTCCAGGTATCACAGCAAAAGAGTACAATGAAAAATATTTAATACAGACCCCAAATAACATTTTTAGTCCTATAATAGTATATTATGCAACGATTTAATGATTAATTACTTGACTTGAATTAATGACTATTAAGGCACTAGCATGAGAATTGTGACATGAGCCATAGGGGAATGTCATAATGTATATGCGAGTGCCTTAATAGCCATTAAATGTGAGTTGCATACACTATTTATTCTACTACATAATAAAACATACAAAAATTAACACTTTATTTCTGAAATTTATTAATTATAAATCACAATTTAGGAAATATTATGGAAACTATTCAAAATAGAACACAGAAATATCAAGTACTCCCAAGCTTGTAGGCAACCAGTCTGGTATTGAAGGACAACAAATATTTATTTGTAAATCCTTATCAACCGTCTTTTTCCTTAGTTGATATTAGTTATATTATTAAATAAAGAAATTACAAATGCTACTTATAGGTATGTAGAAAATATATTTTCACCTGATAAGTATTTTTCCTGACGACCTGCATATGTCCTAATATAATATTTCCATATTTTGGATTCTTTGTTAGGCATTTTCGTCGGTATTCTAAAAGATAACAAGTCAACGTTATCAATTAAAATTGTTGAAGAATTTGTAGGTTGAACACTAACTTTACCAATTTAATTATTACTTAGTTATTAATTATATTATGAAATAAAAAGATATGGTTATGGTTTCTTTGAATTTATGATTTAGGTAATTTATTATAAACACATTGAAAATAACACATAACTGAAATAACCTTGGAAGTTGGGGTTAAAAATGTTTAAATTTCCATGTATAGCATCGAAGGTTTACTTTATTTCTCGTCAGGTGACGTATTGCTTAGCTAGTATCCAGCGAATATCCGTACTGATATATTTCATAATACTGTATATTATTTTACATTATACAAATTATACAAACACAAAAGCAAAACATTACACAAAATGTTATTTGGGAAATATTATGCCGTCATTATGGGTTAACTAGATTCATGAGATTTTGCTAAATATTCAGCGGCAAAATAATCGATCCACTCAAAATATTGATTTGATTAATTTTCTTTCATCTAGTAGCTAAATTTATAAAGAATCTCAGAGGATTTAAATTAAAAAAAAAACTAGGCAAATGTCCATGTTATACAGGGTGACACAAAAAGTGCCTTTACAATATATGGAGTGGCCAACCTGTTATCAAGCTACATCTAATCCTTACATTTTCTTTTTTTATTTATTACAATAACTTTTTTTTTTGTTAAAGATACAAGGATTTTAGAAAAACATTTTACATTTATTTCTATAACAATTTAAAAAATTTAACCAAAACGAAAACGACCTGAAAATAAACTGAAAAACCTAATAAACTTAGTACGAAGTGTTTCCCCCACGTGCACGAATAACTGCTGCACTACGTCTTGACATGACCTCAATTAGGTTTTGAATGTAACCCTGGTCGATTTGCTGCCATTCTTCAATTAAAACATCACTAAGCTGCTGTAAATTTGCAGGAGCTGGTACACGAGATTATACTTTCCTTCCAAGAGCATCCCAAACATGTTCAATTGGGTTTAGGTCTGGGCTTCGAGGAGGCCAATTCATTACTGGGATATCAACCTTGGCTAAATACTCATTAACGATTCATGCAACATGCGACAGGGCATTATAATACAACAACATAAAATCGTCTCCGATGAATGGCGCAAAAGGAACAACATATGGTTCTAAAACATCTCTTATATACCTATCTGCTGTCATAGCTCCCCTATTCACTATGACTAAGTCCGTCCGGGCTTCCATACTCACGCCACCCCACACCATTACCAAACCGCCTCCATAACTTCTAGCATAACATAACTCTAGGCAAAAAATGGTTTTGGAAGAAACTCTCGCCAGTTCTACGGTACTGGATAGGGGTGGAACCTTTGATGTAACTGTAACACTCGGAGGAGTTTCCACAAACACCAAAACACTTTCACTTCGCTGGACGCGCGTTTCGCCAACCAAGTTGGCATCATCCGGAGACGATTAAAACTAAAAAACTGTTTTTTAGTTTTAATCGTCTCCGGATGATGCCAACTTGGTTGGCGAAACGCGCGTCGAGCGAAGTGAAAGTGTTTTGGTGTTTGTGGAAACTACTCCGAGTGTTTTAGTTCTACGGTAAATTCATTCACGTCCATCCGGTGATCTGAGACAAAACCTTGACTCGTCAGTGAATAGGATATTGCTCCATTCTTCATTACCCCAATAATCGTATTCCCTACCCTAGCATATCTAAGGCGTTCAACCTGATGATTCCGTAATAATTCTGGACCCGTTGCAGGTCTCCTTGCTTGCAGTCCAATTTCAAAAAGTCGCCTTCTTATTGTTCTATCGCTTACTTAAACTTGCCTCACCTACTTTAATTGGTTTTTCATTTGCACAGAAGAAGTAATTCTTCTGTTCCGCAAAACATTTAGCATTATAAAGCGATTATCTCGCTCACTAGTAGATTTTATTCGACCACAGTTATTTCTTCTTGTGAATACACCAAACTAACGAAACCGTTTTACAGCTCTTTGAACTTTGCATCTTGAAATTCCCAACCCTCTGGCCACATAATATTGTGACCTACCATCCTGCACAAAGCAACGGCTCTCGCAGAGTCGGTTGCACTTTGAACTAATGATAAATGCGCTCAAATGTGACAAATTGTAAACTAATGGTTGTCAGTTTAGTTCTGACAGCAACAATTGTCTGTCATAGCCAGCTGTGCAAAAAATCATTCCTTGTTCAACTTTGTTATTACCATAGAAATAAATGGAAAATGTAACTTTTTTCTAAAACCCTTGTATCTTTAACAAAAAACAAGTTATTGTGACAAATAAAAAAAGAAAATGTAAAAAATAGATGTAGCTTGATATCCTCTGTGAGATTCCCCATAAATTTAGCTACTAAATGAAAAAAAAATAATCAAATCGGACTTAAATTAATAAAGTTATTGAAAGCAAACTACATCAATATTTTGAGTGGATGTAAATAAAAACTATAATAATAAATAATGTATATTTATTACTTCCTCTTGAGGTATGGTGTTAAATATCGTGACCAGTCAGAAAGAAGTGGTGCCTACTTGTTTTTGCCTGATGCAGATGCTGTACCATTACAGATAGAAGATGTTCCAATCAATATAATAGAAGGGCCAATAATATCTTCCGTTACAGTGCAATTGCCCTACGTGCGTCATATTACCTCGCTATATAACACCCCAGGTACAGATATTTGTTTAATCGAATGGGAAAAGTGATCAAATTGATTTTGTAGGAGGTGATGGTCTTGGCGTTGAAATTCAGAACGTTGTAGATATAGAGAAAACTACTAACTTTGAACTGATAATGAGGTTATCCACAAATATTAATAGTTCTGATGAATTTTTTACCGATGTCAACGGTTATCAGGTAAGACGGAGTTGCCAATTTATATAACACAGATAAATCAAAGAACGTATATTATAATGAACAATTAGGGTTCTTAACTTGCAATTGATGAATTAATTACTTTGTCATTACTAAATAACATTTGGGACAATGGGCATTTTCACTACATTCTTAAACCTCAAAACAAATATGTTTATTTTTCTAATTTTGACATGCGGCTTGCTCTTTTCACAACCAGTTACGAAAAGTAAAATATTCCGCAACTGGTTTTGTAAAGTTCATTTCATAGTAGGTTATTTAGACCTGACAAGCTATGAAAGTGACGAGCTGTCACACAGTTACAACCTACTGGATTGTTTTTAAACATATAAAATTTAGTCTTGTTCTTATAAAATATAAAATTGGTGAAAATTAGAAAAAAATCTTGTATGAAACACGTTGAGAAACACTATTTATGTAACCCAACTGGTTACATAAATAGCTATTGAAAGCTAACTGATAGGGGAGGGTGGTACACTATGACACTGAGTACACAATGAAACATCATAATTATTTTGTTTATATTTGCCGCCAGGGTACATGTATTTTTATTTCTTTTTGCTTTTATTGTTTTATTTTTGCTTTTATTATTTTATAGCTTTAATGCTTTTTATTTTCCGGATGATGTTCCTGGTCTTCATACGGCTATGAAATCGGATTTTGTCATTTTATTTCCGAAACCTGTTACCACAAGCAATAAAAGATTTTCTTCTTATTTCAAATTTGGATTAGATTTTCACAGTATAATTGTGTGCTAATCAATGGTTTGTCATGGAATGTCAATTTTTTTTTATTGAGTACATTTTTATTGTAAATTCACATATGTTTTATGGTGTGCTACCTATGTTTCAATCTGTACCACTAGTGGTACACTATAATACAAATGCAGCCAGTATATTTTATTTTAGTTTTTTTTCGTTACAGAATTTTTGGAGATTTACTATGCCAAATATTACACGTTAAACCGTAAGATATAAACGACACATACTGAATATATCTTTAATTGATCCATTTGTGAGTTATTGTCTATGGTTATGACCTGTAATGTAAAAATCTTATCATTATGTACTACTCTCCCCTAGATATTCACCTCGTGCAACTCTTGTTTCCAATATAAATCAGTGTTTAATAAAAAAAATAAATAAATAAAAAAAATAAATATTAATTATAGCAATTTGAACACTCACTTGACCTTGAGGCTGAGTGATGTCACACAGTCTGGAATTAAGCTGGCAGCATTATTTGTCACAGTGCCTAAATAGCCCGTGCCCACAGCTGTAGTTGTTTACGCTTAATTTTGTGCATTCCTCTACGAATTGTGTTTTGCTTTGTTTGTGTACATTATTATAAAAAAATGGAGCCAGGAATTTCTAAAGGAAGTGCAGAAAATCGGCCAAAAGTTAATTTTAGAATGGTGGATGAGTGTTACATGTCAAATTGATATTAGTTATCAGCAGAAGTCATGTGTCAACAAAGGCAATTTAAACGTGAACTGTCAAAAAGCATGGAACCAACTTTCGAATATAGTACTAATACACCGTTGTGTCATGTTCAAGTTTGTAGACTTTGTGATGTCACAAAGGAAGGATATGTGACGTCACGTATAAGTGCGCACTTTATTTCCGCACTTCTGAAAAAAAAATGGCAATAGAAAAAGGGCTCAAAAAAAAAAAAACATATGACGGGATATTTTTTTAAAGCGCTATCACATAAAGCATTAAAAAAAATCAGTGGCTATTTCACTGATTTTTTTTATAGCATTGTCATTGCTAAAACAAATCTGCCAAAGAATGTTAAGTAATATTGACACGTCCAAATTCTAACACTGCCTTGAGTGTTAATTTCGGGATTTTTGACACGTTCTTGGACAGCGACGTCTTTTTTTTATCTTCATTATTAGTGAAAATACATATGACACAGGGGGTCATATGACAGTATTGGACAGATTGAAAATAATTTTATAGGAACTTATTCATCCTAGGTATATGCATATAAAGTTAATTATTTATATTTTAGATAATGCGACGGAAACGTTTTAAAAAGCTACCATTGCAAGCAAATTACTATCCAATTCCCACAATGGCCTATATCGAAGATAAGGAAACTCGCCTTACAATAGCAACGAGTAGTCCTTTAGGTTGCAGCTCATTATCTCCCGGACAAATAGAGGTTATGTTAGATCGCAGGCTTAGCCAGGATGATAATTTAGGATTAGGTCAAGGAGTATTGGATAATCACCCCACAAGACATATATTTAGAATACTGTTAGAGAAGAAAACACACTCTTGTCAAGTTAGTATTTATGAAAAATACTTGCAAACTAAAAACCGTATTATTATTATTATTATTGGGTAATGGAGCGAATTGATGCTGGTTGGCTTGACCAATCAGGGACTAATTTTTTATTTAAATTCGACCTGATTTATCAAAATCACACTGTCATCTGTCAAACCCAACCACCTTTTGTGATGTTTACTGTATCCATATTATTTAAGTGAGAAAAATGGCATTACTATAATATTACTTTTTTTTATCTGAAACTGATTTTGACAGACTGTGTGACTGTAACTGATTGTAACTGTAACTGATTGTAACTGACTGTAACTGACTGTGACTGTGTGACTGATGTGATTGTAACAAAGGGTGTCAAATTTTGATAAAAAATTAATCTCTTCACTTTTCTATCTCTTCTCTTCACTAATCACTTCTGCTCTGGATATATTATTTATATTGATGACTTATATTATTTTATTTTGCCATATGGTAAAACAGCAACTTTGAAATGCTAAATATAGTCAATTGAGTTTTTTTTTCAAAAATATGAATTGTAACAATATTGTGCAAAAACTATAACCGATTTGGAAGAAATTTGGTGTGATGGTTTACTATAGTTAAAAGTTATATTTGCCAAATATGAAGTTCCTACATAAATATAAAATAAGTATTTGAAAATAAATGGTAAAAAACTCGTTTTCCCCCCTTTTTTAGTTGTTTCTGTTACATTTGCTATTATGTGTAAAATTTGATTGTAAAAATTCTTTCTCTTCGAAATTTTTCTAAAACGAATGGCGTCCAAGTTTTATATGAGCGAAAGGAAAAACAATTGGTAATTTTTTGCGATTTTCCACTATTTATTTAATAAAAAATTAAGCCCATGTTTTTGAATAATGTTTCTAATAAAATTTCGAAGCCATTAAAGCAAAGATTCGCGATCATAGGCGATTGACCCAACTAAAAACAGATACCGCCTATGCAGTACTTGTAAATTATACAATGTAGACTGAATTTGCTAGCACCAAATTTAGTCTGCAAAACACTTATTGCATTTTGTTCAAATGGTCTTACATTTGAACCAAATCTACAGTACTTGTAAATTATACAGTTTGTCTTACATGACCAATGTTAACTTATACAAATAATTTAGAATATTTCTGTTTTAAGGCAACAGCAGATAATCATCCAGCAGGGTTTCCTACTCTATCAGCCCATGTGTCTTCACAAACATTACTAAATCCACTGATCAGACTGTTAAGAATCGAAGAGGAAGATTCGATTTCAAATGGTGCTTATACACCCGGCCATCAAGACTTTGGCGTGGACTTTTCCATGCCAACTTTAAAATCAGATATCTATATAAAAGGAAAATACTATATCGGCTTCGTTATTCATCGACAGCTTCTTGACATCTGCTTTGCAGATAGAATTTTGTTACAACAGTTTCCACTTAGTCATGGAACGGTATGTAAATTATGAATTAATTATTTTATGAAACATAATAACATCCATTTCTAGGTTAATATTACTGGATTATTACCTATACCTACTACAAAGAGATTAAATAAATCTTCACTGTCGTTTCTGATGGTAGAAAATGAGGTTGATGGTAAAGGAAATTTACCATTGTGCCCTATGGAAATGCAGGCTTTTATATTGTGATTTATTTTTGATATGTAAGCATAAACCATTTCCAAATGAGAGGTTTCTGTTTTTTCAAGTACAGTTGCGGCCACCCAAATGTGAACAGCAAAATTGTATAGTGTAATTTAGACTTTAAATCATAGCCGCCGTAAGTGTCAAATACTCTCATTGATAATAAATTTAAAAATATCACTCAAAATATGACCAGGCACTTAAGTGACGCGCAAAGAGCAAGGGCTATAGCAAAATTCGAAGAAAACGTCGGTCGTCAACGACGGTCGTTTGTTTTAAATGTTAGTTGTACATTTTATATTAAAAAATGCTGGCAACAAGGGGAACAACAATTAAAAAGGTCTATTGCGTAAGGTCTCCACTGAGAATGAAGACAATGCTTTGGTTCAATTTATGTAAGCCTTTTTAGTCGTTGTAGATGCAGTATGCCCAGTACTGCAGTGCCAATTATGCAATATTCTCAGTCGATAGGAAATTAAATTCTGAACAAAAATTGTCCCATAGAATTTTATCCTAAAGTCAAAAATGACAAAACAAAGCAATTGATGACTCTTTTTAATTGCATCATGGAGGCTGTTATTTCCAAAACAACATTCGTTTGTTATATAAATACCATCAAGATTAAAATGTCAAATTGAAGTTTTGCTAGTAAACAGTTTGTGATTTTTGGGGAAAAGTGATTTTTACGTATTCCGAAAAATGTGATATGATGGAATGTTATATCGTTTGTCAAAAAAATAGCCACCGAGCTCGTCAACGTTATAGTGTTTAGTATTCTATGCGTAACGTTGCCAGATCTCAGGTACCTTTTGCTTTTGTATCGTAAGTTGAGATCGATGGAAAAAGTGTTTAAGAAAACTAGAACCAAGAAACAATTCATAATAAGTAAAGCTACTGAAATTGAGGTCTCAGCGTTGATTGAAGGTCTCAGCTTACTTTGAAGCTGATTATAATAACTCCATTAAATATTTAATGCAAGAAATGTTTGGAACCATTCACAATATTCTAAAAAGTTCATAAGTTCGTGCCTTACAGGTACAGAACTACACAGGCAGTGATACCATGAGATCAAGGAAGACGCATCCAATTTTGTCAGTGGTTCATTAATAAAATTAGATTAAATGATAATTTTTTGCGTTTGTTTCTTTGGAGTGACGAATCAAATTTATTCAATAGGGGCATGTTTAACAGGAAAAACAGCCACTATTGGGGTCGAGAAAATCCAATGCTCTCCCGTCTTTGTATCCCGCAGAGACGATCCAGTATTAATGCTTGGTGTGGTTCGATTGGCTGAAGACTTCTTGGATGACATCCTCCTTCTTTACTTTTGTTTTATTAACATTTTTAAGAATAATTATACTGTGTACGTAGATAGGGAAGATTGCACAAGTAATAAAGTAGTTAATTAATTAGTAAGTAGTAGTTAATTAGTAAGTAAGTAGTAGTTATTAAACAAAGTAGTAATATTAGTCTCAACTTTTTCATACTATACGTTTCGTCTTTCCACTCATCATTGTAACAGAAAATACAGTAATATGTTTATCAAAATACTCTCTCTGTGGTATGCCACTAAATAAAGTCTGACTTACAGCGATAAAATTCAGCTAAAATTTCTATGACAACCAAAATTCGTTCATATTTGGTTGGCCGCAACTGTACCTATCATATTTATTATTGTCTTGATTTCTGTATAAGTTGATATGGAGTGTAATTTAATAGACAAAACAATGTACCTCACTGTCATTTAAGGTTTGTCACTCGTAATTTTTTACTAAAATTGCCAATAAAAACTTGAATGTACACAGTGGGCCAAAAAAAATTTAGTTTTTTCAGAAATTTATTTTTCGAAAAGTATGAACAAAATTGTCTCAATTATAACAAATATAGATTCAAGATGCCCCCACCCCTATTTTCATCTACCATTTGCAATTGTCTCCTCAAAACTAATGATCTCAACATTTAGCAACAACTAAAGCCTCAGGTAAATCTGAGGCTTTAAAAAAAAAAGCTAATCATTAGAGTATAACAAGTTGCTCTCATTAACATGAAGAGCTTAGGGCCTTCATTAATGTGAAATGTGATTGAGAAAAAATGCAATTAGTAATTTTTGGAATCTATAAAATGCATACATTTCGTTTTTCAAAGAAATGTTTTAACACGTTAATAATTATTCAAAATATGAATTTTTCAATTTCACACCATTTTTTTTGCCCACTGTGTATACTATTTTTTACGAAATCTCGACAATTCTGACAGATGTCAAAACATTGCCAAAAATGCATGTAGTAATTTTTGAAATCTACATAAAGGTGTAGACATTTCGTTTTTCAAAGAACTGTTTAACGCTAATTTTAAAATGATTTTTTCAATTTTTTATCGTTTTTTTATCTAGGTACTGTGTATACTATTTCACACGAATTTTCGACAATTCTATCAGATGTCATTGCGATTTTGAGGAGTCAATTGAACTGTCGACTTAAAATGTGTTGTGAACGTTATAGCCCTGGAAACAGGCTATAAAACTAGTTATAAACGTGTAAGCTCTCGTAAGTAGATTTATTAATTTGATATTTAGATGTTCCTTTAAACTCATAGATTATTTATACATGTGGGTATTATACACTAAGCACATAATAAATATGATCTTATATAATGCATTGGCTTTATTAATTTATAAAACCACTTTGACTCATTGATAGACCACTGATGGATTATGCAAGGTGCCTAACTTAACTATACAGAATACAATAAAGATAAGGCTAAATAATGAAATAAAATATTTCACGGGACGTAAATAATGAAATAAAAATTTCACGGTAGACGGGAGGGTGTAAGTTATTCTTTTCTTCAACTTTCTTACTATATTTTTCATTTAAAGCAATAAACTCTAACAAGGCTATTGAGATTAAAGGTACTTTATTATCAAACAAACACTAGCTATAAAAAAATATAACCATAAAATTCCCATGTGCTACTTACTTACTTACTTCCTAACAGTTTTTGACTTATTAATGTAATTACATCAGGATCTGTATAAACATTAAGAAGTTCTAAAATATGATTTTCTGATCCATCTACTTCATCCTTTCTGTCGGCTTCTTTAAACCTACTGCTTTGTTCCTCAATAAAATGATTAAATTCTTCTCTTGTCAGCTTTGGAATCCTTTTAATAAACTTATATTTGTCAATAATGCTGTCCTTATTTATTTCAGTATTTTCATTACTACATCCACTATGTTCACTTTTTAATTTTTTACTGCTTTGTGACTCTTCTTTGAATGTGTTTTTACAACTATTCAAAATTTCTAACATGCTACCAAATTCACTTCGTAATATAGTCTAAAAAAGATACTGTTATTATTACGTTATTCATATACTGTATAAATTGTTCCTACCTCTTCCATGTTGGGGTTTAAAATAAGATCATGTACTTCTTTATTAGAAACTTCATCTGTTATTTGTTTTACAAAAAGTTGTACAATGGCTTCTTTGAGTCTTTCCTCGTTATCTTGAGGCTATAGAGATGACATAGATTAATATACAGTAAAACTGCGGTAATTTGGACACTCCAGCTATCCGGACATGTACTACTATAATTCGGACAGCTTTAACTAATTGCAGAAGACTACGTCATTCCAAATGAATGTCCACAAACGTGTTGAATATAAACCAATAATATTGGACTTGACAAACAAAACAACTGGTGTCTAGCATGCGGTGAGAGCAAACTGCTTACTAGTAGAAGATGAAATTTAGTGAGCTTACACTTCTGTGTGATTTTTTCGTTTATCCGCCACGGTTCTATTTAAAAGACCACATAAAATAATAACATGTACGCCATGTGTTCAGGAAATAACTTCTTAACATTAGGCAACACTCAAGAATGTTGATTGTTCAGAGACTACCCCTTAACCTTAGGCAACATGCAAAGCATTACATTTTATAAAGCCTCAGTTCATAGACAAAGAAATAACCTCAGTTGCCCATTGACACTCATACTATTCACAAGCTTTCAATTCGTCGTATTGCACGCAAGAATAATAATTGTTACTGAAACATTATTACTCTACCTCAACATTACCCGTCAACCTATCCATAATACCAGTGCTTTTTCCCTATTGTGTCATTGATTCACCTGGTTCTACCTGAAGAACATACAAGGAGGCCTCCAGCATATAGAAGACGACAGAGAAAAGTTATTTGGCACATTAAATTATTCCCCTATATTAACTTCCCCCCTATGTTTTTGTCAACGTTAGTTGACTGGTCCTTTGCCTGATAAAAATGAACATTTAATTATAATTAAATGTTCATTTAATTATAATTAAAAATTTAGTTATAATTAATTTCCAATAAATTTCGATTTAACGAAATTAACAAATTTCGATCAACAACACCATGTGTATTTTATTAAAGCTACATATAGAAAAATATAGAAAAATATACCCCCTTCATTCTGACACTTCAGGTGTCTGAAATATTTAAAAACTTTAACTGTCCTGATTATCAAAGTTGTACTGTATTTACAATATTAATATAGATGAATTGACATTAAGAAAAGTACAAATTATTAAAAATACTTATTTCTTCAATTAGTAACAATAATAATAAGTTATAGTAATGGCAAATAAAGGTAGAGTTTTAATATTTCCATAATTTGCCTTTCGAATGCATAATGCAGCAAATTCCGTTTATGTCCTTATGCATATATCACGTTAACAATGAAATCTATACAAAATTACAATTAAATAAAATTGAAGTCTCTTTCTAATGTCAAAATAACAGTTGTTTACCAAATGCCGAGAATTTTGACAGGAAATCCATCCAATATAAACACCAATAAATAATTAAATATTAATGTGAATTTCCCGTTCCGGACTTCGAATAATAATAAAATAAAGTAGCAGTGTCCAGTACAGCGCACGCCGCGCTGCTTCCGCTTCCCCCTCCCTCGACTTAATATCACAAAGGCTGCCTGTCGCACGGGCTCAGAATGCGCGTTAAATTCGCACGGACGAGGTCGCAAGTAACAGGTTATAGCTATAGTTCCTACAATAAAATTTAAGATTTGCACATTTTCATTCATAAATAAAAATGCTTCATCCCAATCTGTTAAAAGATTACATTCTTAATTACATTGACCAATGTAGACACACAGAATCACAATTTAAAAATTAATAAATAAATAAGAGTAGTCTAGATTTAGGAAATGTAACAAAAGTAGATAATATCAATTTTTAAATACAATTTATTAATTTGTTCATACTTACTAGTGGTATCCAAACATTAATACTAATAGCAGTTTCCATATTTTCAACATAATGCCACCATTTATGCGGTAAAAATAACACTTCACCTGGGTTTAAGGTAATTTTTCTACAGTTGCTTGTACCTAAAATTATATTGATCGTTATAACATAAGAGTTACTCTTACTGTATAAATAACTATTATAACTTCGGAAAATATTAAATATTAGATGTGATATATGAAAAATGTGAATTTTTAATTGTCATAGTATCCTCTAGAAGTATTTAATAAATATGTATATTGTATATACCTCTAAATTCATTAGGCGATGGGCTGAAGAAATTTAATTTGGAATAAATACTTGATTCTTCATAAGGAATCCTAGTAGGTTTAAGATTCTCCTCAGGCGGTGCAATAATCCATTGTTTTCTATAATATGCTAAGTAATATAAATTGTCATGGCATAGTACCAGACCTACTTTCCGTAAACTTGAAATATCAAGTTAAAACCATATGTGTCTACATGACAAGGTGTGTGCGCTCCCTTTGACCCTATCCATATTGTACAATCATCTGGAGTTATGTTAGGAAACCCTAGCGGGGCCCAAGTGATATTCTGTAAATGAAGCCAGTCTATATATATATTGAAGATAACATGGTTGCTTAAAGTACATTCCTCAATTCGGCGGCATCCATAAGCCACTCTTTCAAATATTTGTAGTCAAAATAATACCAACTTTTCATTTCCGACTTTGTACGATTTAAAAAATCTTTAAACGATTCCTTAAAACACGCGGTTTTTCTTTCCCATTGTGGTTCCTACAATTTAAATATTAATATATCCACAATACAAATTTGACACGAAATACTTTCGTATAACCATTTACTCCAGAACGGAATTCCAACACTTTATCTTTTAAAATACTACTCCAGTCTTCTAAATTCCATCTTAATATTTTGGATCTTAATACATCTTTAAAAAGCAATGGTTCATCACAATTTAAAATTAACCACTTTAATTCTTCGGAATTAAAATTCATATCTAGTCTAGAATGTAACCAACAAAACCATAGAGTAGAGAAACTGCAAGATTTTGTTTCTGTATTATTATCATAGAAATATAATTTCTATGACTATCATATCATATCAGCAAGACACAAAGTTCACTGCAAAACACTCAGGTTAGAAGCATAAAAAGCTACAGCCACAAAACAAAACATAATTCCACAGTATCAGACTGACAGTATTCATCTCTATGCTAAAATCATGATACAAAGACAACGGTATGTCAGCCTGCGGCGCTATTAGGGTCTCACGGGGCGGATATAATGTCCTGGTAGTAATGCTCGGACCCCGCCACATAATGGAATCCTCATAATCCTGGCTACGTCAATGTATAATTACCTACTTAAAGAAACCTCTCGCTCCTCAATTTTTAATTACTATTACCTTACTTAATTATTATTAAAACACTATTATCATAGAGTCTACGACTGACCAGATAATAAACATACGAGGACATGGCATAAGGTGCCACAAGGAGGACCAGTTGGTTTCCCAAAAATATTTTTATATTACACAAGAATTTAATTACCACTTACCAGAAAAAAATACGTATACTGAACTCCTGAAGTATTTATATTTGGCATTATTTTATTTTCTTTGTCTATAACAATCACTCAATTTCACAAAGAAGAGGAATTGGGGGTTTATGGTGCCATACTTAGTTATCCCACTTAGCCAATGTTGGACCTCATTGTCCCTACTTCTATATCTCTGGGATAATGACCCGGTGGATGTTTCTGGTCAACTACATAATATATTCACCAGATCCAAGGATTATAGACTAACAGGATTGCTTATGGGCCACGTGATGTTAGACAAGATGTGACGTCAGCGGTAAAGTTCGGCCGGCAACCTTTTGCGCCAACGGTCGATTCCAAATTGATGCTAGGCTTCTCTAGGCACTATGTTAATGTACAAATGACACACTACACAAAGGCCGGGAAATACACCGGTGGGGCAATGAACCTACGCCGTACGTATCCGCTGACGTCAAAAGCTTAGTGGGGGCTACGAGATTTGTCTAACGTTGCGCTTATGGGGATAAGCAATCCTGTTTAGTCTATAATCGTTGCACCAGATCCACCTTTACACGGAGATGAAAAGCGTAGATAAAGTTGATGGTTCTGTAAGTGTTTTGTGGCTATGACAACTGCGCAACTGCCAACAGTCAAAAACAAAAAACAGTACTTTTTGCAGAGGAAAATTGAAGCACTGCATAGAAAACGGTAGAAAACAGCTTGAAGCTGTATTTCAAGAAGCTCTATGAACTTGTAGCTTATTGTTTAGACAAATCTGAAGGTGAAAGTGACGACTGTTTATTGGTGCTTCGGGGTTCGGGGATAAGATTAATAATATCGTAATATAAATATTATTCTCTTAACCTAACCTGAATTTTAAATCAAGTTTAGAAGTAAATAAAGGTGACGTTTTTGAGACACGTATGGTCGTATTATGTGATAACATTAATTTATAATACACATAAGAACGATGCGATATAAAGTTATTATCCTGCTGTGTTTAACCCTCATATGTTGTGAATTTACTGATGAGAGTTTGCAAGGACCTCCTGAGAATACTGAGAAAAAAATCAAGAATGATGAGGATGAGGAAACTGATAAAAATACCGAATTTGTAGCATCCATAGAAGATCATGATGGTGCAACAGCAATTCGTATTGAACCAGCTCCTGATTTAAGTAATGAAAGAGAGCATCATAAGTTTGATCGTAAAGGTATCCCAGTATACTAATAATATTTCAAAATGCTTTTAAGTATCTACACTATGCTTGTTTTTCTATAATCATTAATTTGGTTATTAAGATATTTATTATGTTTGCAATAGATTTAAACCTGAAATTTTAGAAGCACGGGATATATTTATGCTTGACCACGCAAAAGTAATACAAAAAATGGTGCAGGAATTCGATTTACTAAATACTATACAGGATACTGATTCATCGACAGAACAAGAGGAAGAACCTGAATTACCTGAGAGCTTACTTCACCCAAAAGAATTAAGCCCTGAAGAACTGGAAGCTAACAATATTTACGAAACTGCAGCTGCAATGCTGAATAAAACAAGGCCAGATAAGCAGAAGGCTTATCAGTTGTTGATGGATGCTTCCAATAAAAAAAGTTTAGATGCCAAGGCACTCGTAGCTTGGGCAAAATTATTTGGGAACCCTTTAAAACAAGATATATATGTAGCAAAAGAAATGTTTGTCGAGTTAGCTGAATTAGGAAATCCACACGGACACACTGGTCTAGGTGACTTAAACATCTTTACCATGCTTTTGATGTTACCTACTAATTAAGACTGTCCTTAATTTATTTATTTATAGGTTTCTTATATGCAACTGGGTTGTCAGTAAATGTTAGTCAATCAAAAGCTTTGGTTCACTATACTTTTGGAGCTCTTGGAGGCAATACATGGGCCCAAATGGTGCTAGGATACCGATATTGGTCTGGTATTACTGTTGCAACTAGCTGTGAACGAGCCCTGGATTTTTATAGACAAGTGGCTGATAAAGGTAATATCATTTTTACCAAATAATAATCACATGTATATTTTTTTGCTTATTCAATCTAGATAAATAATTCAAAGTATATAAATTATTTATCTGTTTAATATCATCACTTAAAGTTATAAATATAAAGCAATAAACAACTTGAAATATGATAAGGTAAGTCATTTTTTTAGTTGTCGATAATTTCTGAGAAGTACATTCCCTTTGTTGACACATTAATTAAACACTTACATAAAGTTTGCAACAAATTATATGATGAGGAAATTTATGGTATTACCTACCTAATACATAATAATAATGTGGACAGAATAGAGAAAGAAAGAGCTAAAAGGGAGAGACTACAACGTTTTTTTGGTCAATTTGAAGCAGTTCAAAAATGTAACTTAATAGGGAAAATAAGTAAAACGTTCAACAAGACCCAAAGACGTATTCTTTCTCAATTTTCTTTCATTTTTATCCTATTCAAAAGTGTAAGTTAAGTAAGAATTTAATGGTTTTAAGTATTTAAATTCACTTTTCTCTTTGAATCAGCTTATGCTGATATCTTGGGAAATAATAGAATTGATACTGGCTACTTTTTTTAAGTATTTTTCAACTAATAATACATTTGCGAACTCCCACGTTTCAACAATATTACATATTATAACACATAAAATGTCGTGAATGACGTGACCGTTAAAATACAAGTCTTTGCCACTGGGGGCGCATAATCGTTGACCGCCTCCCCATCCAGCTGCTCGGTGCTCGCAGCTGCTCGGTGCCAATACTATGATTACACAATACACTTTCTGTTTAATTGTCTTTCTGCTTCTTTAGCCAATATTTTCACCCCATTCATCTGTTGCCCATTTGATTAAAATTTTTCCATCTTTTGCCATTTAATACATTCATATTTTAAGTAAATACACTCGTTTAAAATGGATTCTACAATAATAGAAAGGACTAGAAATATATGTAATTTTATTGTGTTGACACTGAGTATATTTTGTTTTCAGTAAGTCAAGGAGTTTCTTTTGGAGGTAGTGCTGCAATACAAAGGATACGTCTTTTAGACGAGTTAGAGAATGGTTATTCCTCTGGAATTTTAGACAATGATCTCATTGAATATTATCAGCTATTAGCTGAAAAAGGTGATGTACAAGCACAGGTAAATACAAATTATATACCGAGTGGGCCAAAAAATGTTGTTTGCATATTTTACGTTTGCCCTTAACTTTTTTGTTTATTAACCGATTTTAATAGTCGATTTTTAAAATTGAAAATGGCAGCCGCAGTTGAACATAGCCCTTTCTTTGGGCTAGTTGTTTTTCAAGCAAATATGTGCAAATGACTCATCCAATACGAAAAGGCAATAAAATGGACTTTCCCTACATTTTAAGACCTCGATGAGGAAAAATATAGTATTTAAAGTGCACTTTTTTCTTTGACTAATAACTGTTTATTAACGGATTTTAATCGGCTAGGCTACAGAACAGAATGGACTATCGACAGAATATTTCAAAATTGCCGATTTCTTTAAATGCAAAATGGCAGCCGCGTTTGAAGATGGACCTTTCTTTGGGCTAGTTCTTTTTGAAGCAAAAATGTCGCACTGACTCATCCAATACAAAAAGGCAATAAATTGGACCTTTCCCTATCGGAGTATTTCAATATCACAAGCAGCAACAACCCCTGTCCAAAAACAAATAGGTAGTTGGCCATGACCAAATTGTTTTAATTGAAACCATGTCAAACCTCTGACAGGTGATGTCAAAAGTGCTGGTGTTGCGATAAGTTGGTGTAGTGATTATAAAATTAGTAAATATTGATTTCCCTAGAAGATAAAATTCTGATCAGAGCACTACTAAACGCTGGTAGAACAATTCTCCATAATTAATGAATGGAGAATTTGCACATTTTTTGAAAGTAGGAAAAAGATAAGAGATAATGAAGCACTGATGCCAATGATGTTTAAAAAATTAACATGGTACCTTTAAGGTGTTGTAGCGAATGTAATTAGCTTTAATTTAAGCACAGAACGACGTCCGTAGGTTGATAGTTTCCTCACAATACTTAAAAATCCAAAAAAATCCAAGTATAACGTACTTATTATAGTAAGTAATTAAAATATATTTAATTACTTCATGCACGGCAAATTTACTTTATTTCATTTCTGCTTATACCCTGGTTCCGAAATAGTGTGGAGTGATTCATCACCAGCATATGGACGGCTCAGGGAGATGAGGGGCGAAGGGAACGAAATTCCATAGGCGTATCATTTTAAAGGGGGCAGAATAAAAAAAATATAAAATATCCAAGTTATTAACGTTGTTTTTAAGTGTACTTGTGATGGTTTTTTTTTATTATCTTAAGAATATTCCTTTGTATACATTTTTGTTCATTTTCAGTTCTTCTCCTGTCAAATTCGGTCACTTACGATTGGAATTATTGGTTTTAGAACCACTACTACTCGCATTCGTCGCTTCCATCGCATAAAAACACTAAACAGTTGCGTATAACACAATATTATAATTAATTTATATCGCGAATCAACCATACATAAGACACAATGCAACGCCACTGTCGCGCCAAAACATATATGCATGAAACAGTGCATGCGTCAATATATCCAAGGAAATCTCGCGTCTTTACCTCTGACCAATGAAATTTAATTTAATTTAGCCACTATTGAAAATACCCACGGGCCGCCACTGTATATCATATATAATATACGTAGTTTATCACTAAATATTGAATTACATTGTAAATATAATATTAATAGGCTAAATATATATTTCTTGTATATTTCTTTGTTGTCTTGATATATGTGGGTTTCACTTTTTTGGAAAAAATTGCAGGCCTAATTATCTTCCTTTTCCAATGGGTTTCATGCTACTATTATTATTTTTCACTTTTTACCATTTTCAAAGGCCCTGGTCTAATTCTGCAAGCAACGACAATATAATAATAAACAAAAATGTTAAGGGCAAACGTAAAAAAATTTGGCCCACCCGGCGTATAAGGAGGATATATTTATGCATCACAATCTGTGGCGGAGTATGATTTTTATTATTAACCAGTGCACTTTATAACCCAACAGCTAACTGTTTTTAAATAGGTCAGACCGCTCAAACTGATTATACTTGCTAGTATAACCAGATTTATAATAAAAATATGCAAAAAACCATAAGACACACTTAGCGCATGCAGTATTTTTTATTTTAAAGTTCCTATTACTGTAAAATGTACTTTTCTCATCTAGGTGGGTTTAGGACAGCTGCACTACCAAGGCGGGAGAGGCGTAGACCTAGATTACCAGAAAGCAATGCATTATTTTACCCAGGCTGCAAATGCGGGCAATGCTCTAGCTATGGCATATCTAGGAAAGGTTAGTTATCTAGGTAGTTGCGCATAAAATACTATAAATATTCATTGTAATTTTGTTTTTTCATCAGATTTACCTAGATGGAAGTGACGAGGTTCAGGCCAACAATGATACGGCATTTAAGTATTTTAAAAAAGCTTCGGAATTAAATAATCCTGTTGGTTTAAGTGGGCTCGGCGTGATGTATTTATATGGCAAGGGAGTGGATAAGGATTATTCCAAGGCTCATCACTACTTTTTAACAGCGGCTGATCAAGGTTGGGTCGATGGACAGCTGCAGCTAGGAAATATGTATTTCAGTAAGTTATCAAAATTTATATAATTTTCTACCCACACTGTTAGATTTTTGTGATATATGGTGTAGACAGTACACAAAGAAAATCGTGCAGAAAAACTGCAACTACCAATCTGTCATCCAGGACTGTTTGAGTGATATCACTGTTATTTTTCCAGGTGGCTTGGGTGTAAAGAAAGATTTTAAAATGGCAAATAAGTACTTTTCATTGGCTTCTCAGTCTGGACATGTTTTAGCCTACTATAATTTGGGGCAAATGCATGCACAAGGAACTGGAATGCTACGTTCTTGTCCAACGGCCGTCGAACTCTTCAAAAATGTGGCGGAACGAGGTCGATGGGGTGAAATTTTAATGCAAGTAGGTATTCTGCCTAATTCATATTTATGCATAAGTATCAGGTGGCAGGTACAGTAAAACGAAATGGTGATTCATAGTGGGAGATATGTGCCTATGTTATTATTGCGATCTAAATTACTGTTGGCTACAAATGGGGTATCTCCCACTGGAAGTTGGATTTTGTGAATTGCGCTCTCCCACTACTCTTCATCACTACTCTCTTACCATATTTTTATTTCAAATATTCTCTCTTGTTGTGATCATTGTTATTTTCAGGCACATTCTGATTACCGTGAGGGTCGCTATGATGAATCTTTTGTACAGTATGCGCTTCTAGCAGAATTGGGTTATGAAGTTGCTCAAAGTAATGCGGCTTTCATGTTAGATAGAGGCGAAGTCCCAGTACTAAGCGCACAAGGAGATTTGATGCGAGCCTTGCTATATTGGGGACGAGCTGCTGCTCAGGGATATTCTGCAGCACAGGTTTGTTTAACTTAATACTAACGATTTTTTTAATTTTTGAAGGTAAAACTTCTTTAGGCGTGGTCTGCACTGTTATTTTTGTGGGTGTTGCATGAGACTGGGCAGTCACGCTCTTCTACGTAACGGTCCTGCGGGTAAAGTCGGGTAAAACGTGCTTTTAAAGCATTTCCAAGACCCTTATTGTGGTAGAAATAGCGTATACAACCTCCTTCACCAGTGTGGCATCGAGTAAACGCCCAAAACCTCGGAAAATAAAAATAAATTAAAAAAATCTTGACGTACATTCAGTTCCTGACACGGGACCTACAAAAATGGACACAGGCCCTGAAAAGAGCACCTAAATTATCTTCAATTTTGGTGCTCTTCTGTGCAAACTTGCAAAGAAGAGAGGTATCACTGAGCAAGATACATCCTTCACACACCCTTCCACAACCGAGGAACCAAACATCACAGTCTAATACTACTACAAAATCCGCTGCAGAAATAAAAACGCAAAACAAGATCGAAAGCCTGAACGCGGCAGGAAAAACCAACCATGACCAAATACCTGAGAATGTAATTATATAGGTATATATTTTAAAATTCGAAAATTAAGTTTCCACTTTTAATTTTCCAACTTTTTGGAAATCGATAGGTTCTAATCGGTTTGTTTTAAGTTTATTTCATATAATACTTTTCCGAGTTGACAGTTGTCAATTTAACCTACCATATATTTATATAATGTATGAAATAGTATATTATTAAATGAGCAATTAATTATACAGGCGAATAATTAAACGTCCCCCTGCGTGAATAATGGCTATTAATTGCGAGTTGAATACTATAATTTCCAACTACTACTCTACTCCAATCAGTCAGAGCCAAGGTTATGCTGCGTTCTATATTAGTTAGTGCTATATTATGTATTAAGTTCTATGTTAGTTAGTTGGAATATAATCGCCAGTGCCACTGACAACGAATGATCCTTTCTTTATTAAAAAGAAGACATTCGTTCAAGAATTGTCAAAATTGTAAAGGGGCATATGTAAAGAGTCAGCCCAAACCAAGGTGACAAATGTGTTAATGCGTTTAAAAACGTCAATGTCATCGGTTGGCAAGCGTCGGTAGTCATAGAGCCACCTTGCTTTTTGTTCTCAGTACAAATACTTGGGATGTTGTTGCCATAACAATGGCAACTATGTAAATTAAAAAATGTATACTGTGATTAATCATTAGTAAGTAGAGTAGCGATATTTTTCAAAAAATTTTAACATTACATATAAGATTTTTCTTAATTTTGAGAAGAAAACTGAATTTTATACATTTAAAAACAATCCAGTTGGTGACAGAGTGTGACAGCTTGTCACTGTCAGTTTCATAATTATTGTCTAAATCTAAATAACCTCTACTATGAAATAAACTTTACAAAACCAGTTGCATAAAATTTTTCTTTTCGTAACTGGTTGTGAAAAGTAAGACCTTTCCTAACGTCAAAGGGTTTTGAAAAGTGTCACTTTAAATGTCAAAATTGGAAAAAGAATATACCATTTTAAAAATCACACTAAATGAGCATTTTTTTTAAATAACTTGCCAGGCTAGCGTGCTGATTTGTTTTTACAGTATGATAAATTTAAGAGCTAATAAAGAAAAATTTCACTTCAATCGGCCAAAAATGTTTTTTTTTTGCAAATGTATGGCACTATATTCTATTTTTGAATGTAATCAATATTAACTGCTATTCAAGGTTGCGTAACAAATATTAGAGTCTTAAAATATTGAATTTTGTAGCTGGACCGGAATGTTGTAGGCATTTGAAAAACTTATCTAAGGTGTGGATTTCCACCAAATTCATAAACGCCAATATCTCAAAAACAATTTTTTTCTGTCATATTTTGAAATTCTGGTCATGTGCTGGCCGGCCAGCTCTCCAAGGGATAAATTGAGTTTTGAGACACCCTGCATATATTCTGTCAATTTTTATCTGTGCACGTGTAAATAAATTGCAATTAGGGAAGCTCATTTGTATGCAATATGAAACAAATAATTATTTTTGTGTTGCAGGTTAAACTCGGTGATTATTATTACTATGGTTTAGGCACCAATGTGGATTACGAGACTGCCGCCTCTCATTATCGTTTAGCTTCTGAACAGCAACATAATGCACAGGCAATGTTCAATCTTGGGTACATGCATGAGCAAGGATTGGGAATGATACGCGATATGCATTTAGCGAAACGTTGTTACGATAGGGCCGCAGAAACTAGTACAGACGCCAAAGTTCCAGTGGCATTGGCATTAATAAAGCTGAACTTGTTATTTAGTGTTGAGAGCATACAGGAAGTAAGTCACTAATAATTATTGTAAAATATCGGTAATATAATTTTGGACATAGGTAAGTTGTAGGATCTCTTAACTTCTGTAAAGAATTATAATAGTGACTGTATCATACTTTATTATAAATACATATCTATATTTATCCGCATCTAACCTGAAACTTCAGTCATGACTATTCAATATTTGTAAGGGCATAGAACTTTGTTGGTTAAATGACTTTACAGTTAATGAGAACAACTACCCAGAACTTTTATTTTTGCATTTGAAACCATTTTTAAATATTAATTAGATTTGGACATATCCAGTACTTTATTTAATAAATTGCTCGCTTTTGTTTAATAGAGCCCTTTCTCTGGTTTACTGGACATCAGCGAAACCTTATGGCCGAATTGGGACTTATATTTAATACCAACTCTGACGGCAATCTTGGCGGGAATAATTTACTTCAGAAGACCCCAAATACCACCAGTAGTCCAGTAGAACAGAACATAGCATAAAATTAAATGTAGGTCATATTGTATTTATTTTGTAAATATTAAGATAATATTTGTACACTCAATTTTATTTAATACATCAGATAAATACAAACTAAACTTTATATTTATTATTAATTTTTGTTAAGTTAAGTAGTAATAAACTTTTTTGTTTTCAAATGATATTTTATTTATTAAAGTTACTATAAACAGGATGGAAAAACTATAAAAATACTTATTTATGTATTTCTTGTACCGTAAAAAATACTAAAATTATATAAATAGAATTTTTATTATACTTGGTTAAACATTAAATTAAGCATAATAATTGAGGTTAGCTTTCTTCTTAGCTTGAACTTCCATAATAGCGTCCATATAATCCTCATGTGTAACTGCAGTGGCATTTCGTCTTAAAGCAATCATTCCCGCTTCAACGCATACTGCCTTGCACTGAGCTCCATTGAAGTCGTCGGTAGATCTTGCGAGTTCCTCGAAATTCACGTCGGGATTGACCGTCATCTTTCTTGAGTGAATCTGCATAATTCTTGCCCTGGCTTCTTCGTTAGGATGGGGGAATTCAATTTTACGATCCAAACGACCGGAACGGAGAAGAGCGGGATCTAGAATATCTACACGATTTGTTGCTGCGATAACTTTTATGTCGGCTGTTGAGCTAAATCCATCTAACTGATTCAGCAGCTCTAACATAGTACGTTGTACTTCACGATCACCAGCTTTTTCGGAATCGAAACGCTTTGTACCAATGGCGTCTAATTCATCAATAAATATAATGGCTGGAGCTTTCTCTTTGGCCAAGGCAAATGCATCTCTTACGAGCTTAGCACCATCACCGATGAACATCTGCACCAATTGAGGACCAGCTAGTTTAAGGAACGTTGATTTAGTTTGTGCGGCACATGCTCTGGCTAGTAAAGTTTTACCGGTTCCAGGAGGTCCGTACAATAAGACACCTAAGAAAGAATGCATTTATTAATATCTTTTAAAAAATATATAATATACATCTAATAATAGCTCTTCCAATATTGTGCCTAATATTTCTCGCTCAATGCTAGGCAAATTAACATTTCACGTCCGAAATCTTTCCGAATGGGTGGATTGAGATGCGGTTTTTTGACTTCGACTCAGGAAGGCATGTTAAAAAAATATAAATCCTTATTTTTAGGGAGAAAGGCTTTTGTGCATATTTCCACCGATAATGTGCATATTGTTTGAATATGAAAAAAATTAATTTTCATAATTAACGAAATGATCCCAATTTTCTTACTATTTTTTATCATTACTTTCAAACAATATGCACTCAAAAAATGCGTTTTTCTATGGAAAAATGCACAAAAGCGTTTTTCCCTGAAATAAGGATTTACATTTTTTTAACTGTCTTCCCGAATCTAAGTCAAAAAACCACATCTCGAGATAGTGACACAAGATAATAAGACTTTGATTCATTCTTGATATTATTACAACTGCCTATAAAATACGAAGTGGAATTGTTCATACCTTTGGGTGGATGAATGCCGAGATTAACAAATTTATCTTTATGTGTCATTGGTAATACAACCGCTTCGATGAGCTCTTGTATTTGCTTGTCAAGCCCACCAATATCAGAATACTGCTCTGTGGGTCTCTCATCCACCTCCATAGCTTTAACCCGGGCATCATATTCAGCGGGAAGAGTTTCTAATATAAGATAGGAGTCTTTATTTACGCCTACTAAATCACCAGGTTTCAATTTTTCCTCGTCGACCAGACCAATGACTGGCAAAAAATATGTCTGACGAGTGGATGTTTTTACTACAGCACATTTTCCTTTTCGTTGTGAATCTAAATCAACTACTGCACCATCTTCCTCCTCTTCTTGGGGATCAACATCTAAAAGCTCGATTACGTTGGATACTAGGTAGGGTAGAGTTTTATTTACCTTGATTTTTTCTGTATTTTCTTTTATCTTTTCGTTTTGTGCTTGCAGCTCATGGTTTATTCGCATTACTTCACTTTTCATAATCTTTATTTCATTGTCTAAGAGACGAGTACGACTTACTATCTCATCAGTAGACATTCTTAGAACCTCTTCACCTAAGGATTCTTCGCCATCCTCCCAAATTGATTTATCTTCCAAGGTGGACATTATTATATTTGAGAAAAATTATATTCTTTTCTGTTTCTATCCTTTTAAAACCACAAAATACTATACACAATACACACCGCACAACTGTCAAAATCAAGCTCGCCGAGTCATTGAGAGCAGGGCTACCAATAACACAGACACAAATTATTATTGTCAATCACAAAACTGCAAAGGTTATAAAAGACATAAATAAATATTTGTTATAATTTAAAGATTAAAAAATAAATAAGACACATCTCTATGATATATGACTATGTACGTTATTTATAAAAATCTACGGAAATGTTAAAAATCGACTAGTTCAGTCAGCGATTCTCTGTTCTCCCGAACAAGCTTCCAGAGACCTCTGATGCTTCGTTCCCTTTTCTGTTACAGAATTGGGTAATAGTCAATTCGTCTGCAAATTGACAATTCTGGGGTTATTTGAGATTTGAGTTATTTCATTTCAGATATATTTGATTTGACACAAATTATTAAATACAAATTAGAAATACCATTAGGCTCAGTATTTCTCAAGTATTATTAAAATGGCCTTGCCCCTAATTCTAAGAAATAGTGTAAAAATCCAAGGTACTTTAATATTATTTTTAAGAATGTTCAAATATTTAACAAATTTTGTAGTTATATAATCTTAAAATGTTTCCAGTTTTTCCAAACTTACTGAGATATCCAAAATTTACTGTAAATTCTACAAAACCCCTTTCGCAAATATTAAGCCAGGTGAATAGAAAACCTCTGATATGCAGCCAAAGTAAAATAAACTTCGTTGCACAGAGGGGTATGTCGGGTGACCATAGCAAATTGTGGACATTGGAGAAGGCTGTCTCTATTGCGTTACTTGGTCTAGCTCCAGCAACTTTCTTAAACCCAAACTTAATTCTCGATAATGTGTTTGCTGTTGCTGTCGTTGCGCATTTCCACTGGTAAAAAACATTGTTGTTATGCTATATACCTAATAGCTATACCTATTTTATTTTTAGGGGCTTGGAGGCATGTGTCGTTGACTATGTAAGACCTGTTATCTTTGGCCCAGTTATCCCAAAACTGGCCATTCTCCTACTTTATATCATATCTGCGTCCACTCTAGGAGGTTTATTATATTATAACCATAATTGCATTGGAATTGGCTGTACAGGCAGAAAAATTTGGGAAATCAAATGCTAATTTATTCAATGATCGAGTGATGTTAGATACCGTTCTGATCCAGAACGAGTGCCTATTTGAAATTACTGGATGGAAACTCATTCTGCACTAAAATATTTATAATGTAAACTGTACCTACTTTAGTTTTTATAGTTATATTAAAAACTTATGTTGCAAATGTTTGATTTTCTAAAGAAATTGGACTAGGTATAGTCCATTTTTATCTAAATTAATGGATGTGTTGTTCTTAAACTATATTTGCCTCCAACTATACTGATATTTCATGCTAGGCAGACAACAAAGTGGGAGCTGCTTTCTATGAATTTACAGTTACCCATCAAACTAATTCTTGTTCACACAAATTTTTGGTCATACTGTCAACAATGTCAAGTTGAGTATTTTAAGTGGAAAATCAATAGAAATAGAGAGGATGTTCAAAATATTAAGGGGTATGTCACTATAACATAAATTTTAGAGCACCGATTTAAAAGATGTTTGCAAGAGTGACTTTTTATCCAACCTTGATTTACAATGTGGTTATGGAAAAAATATCTCCTAGACAATGGTATAATAGAATAGATGATACAGTGGTTTTAGGAGCACTACCGTTTCCAAGTCTCACAAAGGAGGTTCGTATTTAATATTTATTATAATTTAGAAATTATAGAACTTTCGCGTATATAATAACCCAACAATACAAGCTAAAGTGAACCATATAGCTAGGTACTTAAGGTTTATTTCTTCAAATGCTGATGTATGTGTACAAATTTAGGTTATTATTTGACCTTGAAGTTTTGTTGGCAATATGTTCGAAAAATAGGGAATACCTGTCTATGAATATGAAATATATTAATCTACCTATGTCTTATAGCTACATACACAATGCCTTGTCTTTTTACTTTTATTCCATCTCCACCACATTCAAATATTGACATGCAAGATAAGATGGATTTCCAAAAATCAATCCAATACACCTACAGGGTGTCCCAGAATATCGTTTACAGTGACATATATCATATATAGTCTTCTCTTATCTTATGATGTAACCTTGAATTAGTGTTGCATGAAGCAACAATGACAACCCCTTACGGGTGCTCTACACCAGCTGATCAAATCTCGATCATAACGTGACTTAGGTATAATGATTGGAAAAACGGTTGAAAACATTATGTTGAACTATACCTACCTATTCTTGGTGCCATATTTTTGAAATATCTTATAACGAATGATGAAAAATTTTTCATTTCATAATACTTTTTGTTAGTAAAATAAATACTTCACAAATAGATAAAAAATTGTAATAATAAATTTTTTGACATTTTTCAATCTCAAATACACGTGGATTATGTCTATTGGGGACACCGCTTAAAGGAAGAAATGGAAAGGATTTTTCTCGAAAATCGTTAGTCTTACGAAAAAAAGTAACAATATGTTTATGGTAGGCAATAAAGCTTCAAATTTGATAACCAGTATTTTTTCGATAAAATAAGTAACCGTTTAACGAGATATTCGCAAAAAAGTATTTATTGTGACCTTGGAGCCCGTGTAACATTTTCAGCGGCGCATGTATCGCTGGGGCTGGGGATATTTTGGATGTTGTTGAGAACCACAAAAGGAAGATTCATGCAAAAATCCAGCTTTCCCCTAATTTTTCTACTGTGCAATGTCTCTATTCCCCGTATTATGTCATTTGGGGTAGCTAGTATACAGAGTACTGACATCATTCCGAAAATACAATTTTTCATACTCAGGGGTGTTTCATAACACAAAGATATGTTGAAATCTGGAAATAGAATTTTTACATGAAACTAATAACTTCCCCTTATATGGTTATATTACATATACGTCCCCTTATAATAAATCGTAATAAATATACAAATTATGTCATCTTCTTTAGTAAATCGATCATATTTTGTTAGCTATAATGGTTTAAATTCTACAAAGTATACTGGAACATCTGGGGTGCCGCAAGACTCCGATTTCGGTCCTCTCATATTCTCTATATTAACGATCTGACAGAAATTAACATTAACATGTCTATTGTTTGCATGATATAAAAATCTATTCACCCGTTTACTCACAGGCCTCAGCCACAGGTAGTTGGCTCAATTTTCAATTAGTGATTAGCCCATAATTTTCTTGCGTAGGTACTGCATATAGCCCATACATTTTAATATGCTTGTTAATTGATTTCTAGCTTCTAGAAAAGGAACATGTTAGAGCTGTGGTGTCCATGAATGAGGACTATGAATTATTCTTGGCAAATGATGGCAAGGTAGGTATTTAATCCATCATTATCAGTCTATAACACAAAAACGTGTCCAATTCAGGTAGTCCTGTCTAGGTGTCATTAGAATTTTATGGACAGGAGTGAAGCAACTGAATCGACTGTTAGTTAAAAAAACAGACTTCTCATTCTTAAATTCTATAAGTGCTTTTAGTTTCACTCATGCGGAACCTTTAATCGCTTTGAAATATGATCTAATTATCCGGAAAATCCATCCTTCATCCATCCTTCTTCAACTGTTTTTTTACACCTTTTTCTGTTTCTCGCCTATATCTAAAAACTATGCGTTTTCTCGAAAAGACCAGTCTATATAAAATTAAAGTAGACTTGATTTCCTACATTTTCACGTATTTTTTTTTACGGCGATCGTTCTGCCGCTAGAGCGCGCTGGAAAATGGTCAAAATTAAACCAAAATAGTTTTTTTAGATATACGCGAGAAACAGAAGGAGCCAAATTTCCGGGCAAAATTTATGTCTGCAAAGTTCAGATTCATGTTCAGCGACCCAAAAAACATACAGGGTGAGAAAATTACAACTACGGCAAACTTCCCCTATTCTTCCTAATATGCTTTGTACCTATATTAATATACCTATAATATAACTAAAAGCGAGAAGTTTAACGCTAGTGGCAGAAATTTGTATTTGAATGTTTTATATACCTTTTACTTTTATTATAGGCAAATTAAAACAGGTAATGACTCCATGTCGACGTCTGAATTGTTTGCTCTCCTTGATTTGATTTAAGTGTAGATCTTGTTTTGTTTTAGTCATGGAAACGGTTAGGCATAGAATTTTTACAGTTGGCAACAACAGATATTTTTGCAACACCCTGTCAGAGCAAGCTAGTTGCAGGTGTTAGGTTTATTAATAAATTTGTCAACAAAGGCAATATTGTTAATGGTATCTCCACTACATCAGTGTATATACATTGCAAAGCTGGAAGAACTAGAAGTGCTACTTTAGTAGGATGTTATTTAATTTATGTAAGTATAATCTAACATAGTGTTTAGGTACTTTTATATTAGATTTGTTTAAGGGTGCTCTACACCAGCTGATCAAAGCTCGATCATACATACTTTTATTGACCACAATAGGCAACTTTCACGTTTTTTTTTTGCATAAAAATGTTCTACCATAATGAAAAATAAGATATTCAAAATATGACCTTAATTCCCAATAATAAATTTGTTATAAATTATTAAAGTTTCGTGGCCGAGCGAACTGTTCAAAGGTATCAAACAGGTTCCGATTCAGGCTATCGGATATCCCAGCACTCGACCGCTTGGGTTTCATAGTCCATTCAGCCGGCGCAACGACTACCGAATTTTGCAGGTTGTGACGCCACAGCTAGTTTCGGGCCGCCTCAATTTTATCGCAGTTTAGATCCTTCATACCGATCGCGCGGAATTAGAAATCTTGTCTTTTCTTTGTAAAGTAGGGGAGGGAGGGGAGCATTCGTCCCTTAAGATCATATTGTGTAACAACTTTCATCTATATTGAGTATAGATGGCAGCATTTTTCCACAATTAACTTTGAACATTTATCTACAGAACTGTGCTTATAAGAAATGGAACTCGTGCTACCGATTATGGGAAAAAATATTTTTTTATTATAGGTATAAATGGCCGAATGCTCCCTTGATTGGGGAGCATATGGCCATTTATACCTAATAAAAAAATAGGTGGGAAGGATTCGTCCACTTAGCAAATAGAATTCCTACCTACCTACAGTAAGAACAAAGAATGTTTAAATAATTTTTATTCATAGAAAATACAAATGTATTTTCATAAAATAATATTTTAGTTGACCACCATAATGCCAATATTATAATTAAAATGAAAATAAGCTGCTGTTCTTGCAGTTCCAGATTTAATTGGGACCATCAACTTGCTGATGATGTCTTTAATATCTACCTCCATTACATCATCAACATCCGGAAAGTAAAAGGTGTTAGACATGCCTCGTCTACGTAAAAATTTAGTTTTATAGATGTCCTCTAGTTTATTTAAAATTTGACCAATAAAATGAATGGCCAAATGCTGCCCTGTATAGCCTGGCCCAATGCACCCCTCGACATTACATTAGTTTAAAATTATCCCTGGTGCCGAAATAGTGAAATGAGTGATTCATCACCAGCATATGAACGGCTCAGGGAGATGAGGTGCGAAGGAAACGAAATTCCATAGGCGTATCATTTTAGAGGAGGCATTTTTGATCATTTTCAGTTTCCCTCCTCTCAAATTCGGTCGCTTACGATTGGAATTACCACTACTACTCGCATTCGTCGCTTCCATCGCATAAAAACACTAAACACTCGCGTATAACACAATATTATAAATAATTTATATCACGAATCAACCATACATAAGACAAAATGAAACGCTACTGTCGCGCCAAAACATACATGCATGAATCAGCGCATGCATCAATATATCCAAGGAAATCCCGCGTCTTTACCTTTGACCAATGAAATTTAATTTAATTTAGAACCGCCTAAAACTCACCAATGAGAGCGGTAGAACCGGTTACGAATGAGTTCTGCCCACCATTTCTATGGAGTGTACACAAATTTGAACACTAAGAAATTCTGTGATCCATTGCAAATAGGCAGATCCACTGCAAATAGTTCAATTGTGTACAATGGTGGTGTGATATTATGTATGAATCACTCCACACTATTTCGGCACCAGGGATACTCCACACTATAATTTGTAGGTTAGAATGTGTTGTTACTATCAAGAATGACAATATACAATCATCCTTATGGCAAACATACATTTAAATCTCAGCATTTGGTAACAAATTTTCGAATTTTAATAATGTGCAAAAACTTTCCGTATAATAGCCTGAAGTGCCGTATAAAAGAAAACCTATATTACCGGTTATAGGCGGGAATTTTGTTTCAAAGTGAGATAAAATCTAACGACCGAATCCTCCCCTAGGCCGAAAGCACCCCTCTCTCCCCTACCCGTTTTATTACCACATTAAGCTGTATTTTTTAGTATCTATAATTTTAATTTATTTAAGACCTATGGAGGTCATTCTGTGTTTAAATTAAAGCTATACATTCGCTTATACATCTTCCTATGACTTTTCCCGTAAAATTTTCCCCGGGGACAAAAGTTGACCAAATCTTAAAATTTCACTTTTTTTGAAAAAAATGCCAATTTTTGGAGGGCTGTATCTTGGTAAATATTGAACCTATAGAGCTGGTTCTGCTCTTAAATTGTAGCAAATTTAATCTACTTTAAAGTACATAATAAAATGCTTTATGAACAAACTCATAGTTTAGTATAGTGAAGAAAACGAAAAAAGTGCGAAAATTTCGCGGTTTTTCGAGTGCTACGAAGTTAGCACAGGTCTTTCGAAGCTGCAAACTTCAAAATGCACTATTGGTAGTGGGCCTAACAACATATTAAAAAATCAGAACTGGCCGTTAGTTTGCGATTTTAATGTACTATATGACTGGCATAATATTTGCTCATGTTCATTGCAGAGATATGGATGGACACCAGAGCAAGCAGTTAATCATATCAAGGAAAAGCGACCCCATATTTTAATGCACAGCAAACAATGGGAAGCACTGCAAGTGTTCTATAAGCACAATATGGACAAGATAGAGAGGGATTCTTTAGATAAACAAACCGAGACAATAAGCTGTAGTAAACAGTCTTTATAGCAATGTACCTATCAATGTTATTAAATCACTTATTTAAAGTAACACCTGTTATATAATCCACTTCGTTGTAGATGTATTTTTTCATCAGGTATATGGCAGTACATTCCCGTTTTTTGTATATGGCAGTACATTCCCAACAAACATATTTCAAGCGGCTCCTCGATTTCTTGTGTTTGTGGGAATGGAAGCGGCTCCTCGATTCCTTGTGTTTGTGGGAATGGAAGCGGCTCCTCGATTCCTTGTGTTTGTGGGAATGGAAGCGGCTCCTTGATTCTTCGCGTTACTTAAAGAAATTGCAGATTTCGTGTACCTGTCACACTAAAAAAATTCTATCTTTTTTAGCGATATATCTACGGATTTGGTTTTTTGTATGTTATAGAAAAATGTACGGCTAATTCAGTGGTGTGTTGGTATTTCGTGTGCGGTGTTCATCTTAGGAGATATGAGTCGATAAAGTTTATACGGTAGAAATTTTCAAGTATCACAGCATTTTAGTATGTTATAGAAAAATTATGGCGAATCCAACGGTGCGTCGATGTTTGTTGTGCGATGCTCATCTTAGGAGATACGAGTCAATAAAGTTGTTGCAGTAGATTCGAGTATACATACCGAACATCGTCTTTGGTCGCTTGAACCTGATTGAGATATGGGATCGTTCGCAGCGCCATTAAATTCCCTGTTTAAATTCCAATGGATTGGTATAAAAAAGTATGGGGGTCGTTTGTGTTTTGAAAAAGTTACGCGAACATAAACACATAAACGTACAAATCTCGTAAAATTTTTCATATCTTTATTTATATTCTGATTTTGGAAGAAAATCGAAATGTCTGATAAAAATCTGAAAAAATTCAGGGTTGTAGAAAAAAACGAGAGAAAACGAGTGGCGTTAACCACAGCATCGTATTTCTTCTAGTTTGGTTTCTACACGGAAAAGAAACCCATAAAAACATCGGATTTCGTGTATTGTTACATTAAAAAAATACACATATATGGTTTTTTAGTATGTTAAAGAAAAACACATGGCGAATCCAACGGAATTTATTTACATTACACGATATCTTACATTGCTGAGTTTCGGCGTAGATGAAGGTGGAATTGTGTAGATATATATGCAAAATAAAAATTTAGGGTGTTTTTTGAATACAGGCCTTGACGACTTACGAATTTCAGTGTTTCTAAAGGTGAGTAATCATCCGTTGACTTTAAGAACAAAGTTACTACAGCCTAAAGAAAAATGAGATGCAAAATTCAGGTTATTAAATAGTCATTAGGATTGAAAATAGTAAACAGATTTTGAGTTTAAAATTTTATTTTTGGATCAGTTTAGCAATATAAAAACATTCTAAAGATAGATATACACATATATACATTTAGAAATAAATAACAAAATAATAAACATGGAATATTGCGACCAGTGGATGAACCGGAAGACGGGATAGTACGTCAAAACACGTTACCTAAAATATCCAGTCATGTAAAGAATTATTTTGTTGATTTCGTTAAGGCTCACCCAGTATATTATAATATCTAATTTCGTAAAATAGACTAATAAATAAAAATTTAGTTTCAACAAGAATGAGACTTCAATATTATATATTGCTCATAAAGCATCTTTTAATACAAGTACCAGATAATCGTTATTTTTCCAAAACGCAAAAAATTGACTAGGTATGTAGATACAATATAAATATTAACCAAATGTAAAAATTATTAAGTACTGTATTAAATATAGATAAAAATTCAAAATTAATTAAAATTAGGAGATACTTAAGTACAGCCCGCTATGGTCTTAACACCACAATACTGTTTTTTAGTTGAAATTTAAAAAAAACAAGTCATCATGTCACTAAAATAAAAATTTCTAGGAAGAAGTTAAAATATTAATTTCAAATTTGTTTTTGCTCTGCTAAGTTTACTAACAGGTTCAGGGGTTCGCGGTGTGCCGTTTTTATTTACTGGTGTTTTACTGCCAGTTTTTGGAGTAGTGAATCGTTTCGAAGTAGACGGAGCTGGAGTAGTAGATGGTTTCACAGTAGACAGAGATTGAGGAGTTCCACAATTGGTTATCGTAATCAGCGGCATAATATCTGAAGGTATAATAGTACTCCTGCAATCTGCCCTATTTGACAGTTCGTTCTGGAAAAAAATACATATTTCAGGAACCTTAATGGTCAACCAGAAAACAGCCATATATTCGCATGCACCTACAGAATAGGCCGTCAGAAATAATGATTTGAGGTCGATTTTCGAGAAGTTTTTTCCTCACCAGATTTTATTGGATAGAATAATTGAGTAGATATATTAAATATATAAAAAAATTTATATTCGGGGATTTTCATGGTTGCGGATTAGGAATCTGAATTGGAAAATTCAAAATGACTGACTGGAAATGTTGCGAAATTTAAACAAGTTTTTCGCGGTTTTTCACGTAAAACGTAAATCTGCATCTGAGAATTTTCTTCTCAATTATAAATATTTATTTTTGTGACCCCCTCCCCCCTCTTTTTGCTCTCCCCCATTTCTCTTTTACCATGTCTCTTAAGCGTTTCACAAAGGCATTTTTATTTAAATTTTGCGCCATTTCTCGTCATTTTGAATTTTTCATATCAGATTCATATATTCATAGAATCTGATCTAATGATGACGAATCCCGTGAGCATAATTTTTTTCCGAGATGTATTTAATAGCATTAGCAAAATTATTGTTTTTATGCATGCATAAAATGCACTTTTGGATGCAATCAAGGGCTAGAAATTGCATCTCGAGGGTCAGAAATTACTAATCAAGTTTCTGTGACAATAAAATTTAAAACACTATCTAAATTCACTTTTTTGCATAAAAGTGCATTTAAATGGGTTCCAGCCACAACAGTGTGTACACACTATTATTTTATTGTTATTTACACCAAAATTTATCAATCCATCCAATAAAATCTGTTGAGGAAAAAACTTCTCGAAAATCGACCTCACATCATTATTTCTGACGGCCTACAAGAATTAATATGGATTGCAGACGTTGATTAACAGTTGGTTGAAGGTTAACGGGATTCTTCTGCAAAATCACTTAAACAATCAAAAACTAAAATAATATGCAACTCTATTTTTCTATCAAGAATATGAAAATCATACGTGCAATTATCTTATCAGTTAGCAAAAAAAAACTCAGATGGTGTAGACGGTATTCCCTTTTCACTTATTAAGCACGTTGTCGCCTTTTTAGTAGAGCCATTGACATCTTATTAATCTATCCTTCCATGAAGGATTATTTCCAAATAGCATACAAAAATCAATGGCTATGGCCTAATGGCAAATTATCGTGGAATATCGCTCATTAGTTTTTTCAAAAATCTTCGAAAAATGTTTACTACAAATTTTGAGCAAAACAATACTTAATTCTGTTGAAGAATACCTTAGATGCAATGTCTCCGTTCCTACTACCACATTAAATGTAGGTGTGTTCAGGGTTGCCAGATCTACCAAATGAAAAAGCAGGACACGTGTTTAAGGTGATAATATTTTGATGTGTTAAAAATTTGTGTCAAAAAAAGTGTTTCACTGTTTCAAGGACCATGTGTTTGAGTGGGGTAGAGAAAACATAAATTTGCAAATATTTTCAAAATTAACAGCAGTCGGGTTTGTTTAAAAAAATGCGTCCACGTTACATCGACATCTTCTGTGATCCCAATTTTTAACAAAAGTGTGTACTCCTCACACAACATGCCTTCATCTGTTCATCAACAGTTATTTTAAATTGTGCAGAAACGTCAAAATACAGTAGACTCGTGATTACGTGAACTAATTAAAACCGACCGTGTTCACATACCCAAATTGTTCGCATAATAGACATAACAATAATTACACATTATTGTAATCTCTAATAATTATACATTAAAGTAAGGAAAAAGGTATGTAACAATGTTTTCTGAAACTCCAGAAATATTAAAATTGACACAAAAATTAGTCCTACTAGGTATATACTATTTGAAATATAGATGAAATTTATAGTGGTATATAAAAAAATTAAAGTTCAGTATAACAACTTTTAGAAAATACAAAAAAAGAATATTAGACACAGAATTCATTCAGCCGATAATGAAGCTAAAGCTATGTGGCAAGTCACTAATGATATATAAAACTAGGACAAATGAAAAACTAATCCAAATATGATAAATCCTAAACAGATAGCTAATGCTTTCAACACGTATTTTGCTAATATTTCAGCAGATTAATATAAAACAACAAAATGTCAATGTACTCTATACCAGTTACGCCTGAAGAAACAGTTTGTTATAAGAGATATGAAAATAAAAATAAAAGAAAATAAAAAAAGTACAGTTATTGATGAGGTCTCGATTTCAGTTATAAAGCCTTGTGCACATCATATGGCTCAGCTTCTAAGTTACCTTATAAATCTGTCTTGTCATTTTTCCTAATGAACTAAAATGTGCCGTTGTAAGACCTTTACTTAAAAAAAGGAAATGTAGATATATTTTCAAATTAACGACCAATTAGTTTGTTAACTTGTTTCTCAAAGATTTTTGAACATATCATGGCCTCAAGAATAATTTCTAACCACAAGAAGCAGTTTGTTCTCAGAAAATCAACATGGTTACTTAAAATCTGAGTCAATCGATAGAGCTCTGGCTTGTGGAATTTTTCTTGATTGGCGTTTGATTGCATAAATCATGAAATATTATTAGATAAATTATATAAATATAGTATTAGAAGTAAAGCCTATGGCTGGCTTTGCTCGTATTTAACAGAGATCAAGCACCTTGGAATTGTCTATGGGAGTGCCACAGGGGAGCATCTTTGGGCCTCTCTTGTTTATAATTTTTTTAAATGACGTTAGAAACATAATTTCAAATAGAAATGAAAATGTTTATTTCGAAAAACAACATTTTGTTAATTATGCAGATGACACTAACTGATTATCTGTGGGTTCGGATTGTATGGTCCTAATAGAAAGTGGTAATATACCAATGAAGTGAATTAAACAGTGTTTTTTTGAGAACAGACTAATATTAAATGAAGAAAGAACAGATTGCATATTATTTAAAGTAAATAATTTAACTCACTCCAAATAAAGTTATGTTAGATAATAAAAAAATAGAATTTTCCACCTCTGTGAAATTATTTCCTAGATTTTTTGTACTTTGTACTATCCTCTGTTAAAATATACGATTTACTTACTTACTGACAATTAAAATTTATTGTTGTCATACTGGTACTTAAATACCTTCTTGTAAATGATACGATACACACAAGCGTTTGATGATCAATCAGTACACGGTACACGCAAGAGAAGGTGCTTCCGAATGGATCAAATATAATTGCGTAACGTTCCGCGTCCGACTTGGCACGAGGCAAGGACATAGTTTGTGCCTACTACAGTAGCATAAGGCTGGAAATGGATATATTTAGTTGAAGTTAAATCTGCACTGTCTAAAATTATTTAAAAAACGGTATTTTCGACGTGCGAATAGGAACGCTGGAAAAATCGAATCAGATTGTTGAAAATCGGGACAGTCCCGCCTAAATCGGCGATGTCTGGCAACCCTGTGTGTGCTTATTACTTTTTGTGTCACTGTTTTTCGCTTTATTATGTGAAATTATTTCATCATGATTGTATATAATTATCCTTAAAGGATTTTTTTGAAAATATTTGTATCAACATTATACTATATTTTTTCTAAAGTCTATGGAAATAAAGATATTGAAATGGAGACGTAAATAAATACAAATTATAATATATTCTGTTAGTTTAAAAGCCGGCAAAAAATGTACCTACATTAGTGGTTTGATAAGCGTTTAAATAAAAAACAAATGTCGACAGGGACAACCAATACAGAGAAGCCAAATTGTATCCAAAAGTTTCTGGGCAAAACATACATACTACTACATAAGTGTTTTAATTAGGAAAATGAAATTAAAATTATTTATTATATTATTAATAAGCGCTAGCTGAAATTCATACAATATCACACTCACAAAAAGCGAAATATAAGAAAAGCTAAAGGTACTGACCCTCTTCTAATATAGTCCCACAAACTGAACTGTACGCCAATGGGCGCATCTGTAAAAAAATAATTATTACATTTATTCTACCACTCTACCTTCAGGTTAATGGAAAAACCGCTGAGTTAGTGGTTTGAACAGTGCCAGCAAAAAACTATTCTGAAATTCGGACATCTCTAAATTTCATTAATCTTAAAAATGTCATGTTATTATATTGTAGCCACATGATCATTCTGAATATGGGCAACCAATAGTCTCCTGATATTATACCTAAGTTAAGCGACCTCCAGGGGGTTGCCGCTCAAGGGTGAGGGGATGAAAACTGCATCGCGGCACTTTTATAGAAATAGCACCGTTGTTTTAAGTGCTATCAAAAAAAGTTCAAAGAAAACATGTATAGAATAAAAGCACTTACAACAGCCGTGCTATTTCCCGAGAGCACCGTAATGGGAGTTTTCATCCCCCACCCCTTGACCAGCAACGCCCCGAGGTCGCAGTATCAGGCGTACTATCAGAAGACCTATGTCTACCATCCCATCAAATTGAAAGAATACTGCCACGTGCCCAACACTGACACCATTGAAACAATTTTATAACTCAATAAATTTATCTATAAACAAAAATATCTGAATCAAAATTAAAAAGCTACGAGTTTTTTTTCTAGGGAGTATAATTTTTGCGATAGTTTTCAAGTAATATTACTTGAAAACTTTATACTATTTATACTATTAGTTTATACTATTAGGTTATTTGGTTAATTCACAATTCCATTTATCTGTAATCAAATTCAGTGCAGAAATAGGAACACCAGAGTACACATACTCCATATACACAATTGATAAGGACGCCTTAGCGCATATATGAATATCCTATAGTAATTGTGTAAAAACAAACCCCCATAAAATAAGATATCAGTAGGTTATGTCTAAAAAGTGTGTAAATGTTAGTACAAAATGCAGTGACAAAGCCCACTTCAGAAGATAAGGATTAAAGAAGAACTAACCCAATATTAGTTTGACATGGTTGAAATAACATTGAAATTGACTTTGTTTGATGACTTCTGCTGATAATAATCTAAATTTGACACGTAAAACTCGTCCAGCATGCTAAAATCCAGATTTTCAGCACTTTCTTTAGAAAATCCTGGCTCCATTTTCTTACAATAATGTACAGAAACAAAGCAAAACACAAAACATAACCACAAAACTAGAACTGTGGGCGTGGGCTATTTAGGCGTTCTGACAAATGCTGACAACTTAATTCCGGGCTGTGTGACGTCACTCAGCCCCAAGGTCAAATGAGTGTTCAAATAGCTATAATAAATATTTTTATTTTATTAAACACTAAGATTTAATTTCAAAACAAAGTTGTATGAGGTGAATATTTATCAGTTAGCTTTCAAATAAATATAACATGTCTTAAGATTTGAGAATTTAGTGAAAAGTGATTTCTTGAGAGAAGTTAAAGTTCATTTGGAACAGCATATATATATATATATATATATATATATATATATATATATATATATATATATATATATATATATATATATATATATATATATATATATATATATATATATATATATATATACAGCCAGATTTGCCCCATTTTTTTTAAAAGACCAGCAGAAAATTCAGTTTTTGCCCTGTAGAATTTTCCCACTACTTTTTAGAGAAAAGTTGCATTAGTGAAAGACCTTTAATTTTTAACGCCTTAAAATCGATAAATAAATTATCAAGATACTGGCGAAAAATCCTCCATTTGCACTATTTTATAAATGTCAATAGGTTTTGCAATAATGGCCATAAGTAACATTTAACAAATTGGTGACGAAAAAACCTAATGACGTGTGCAAAATTTCAGCCACATTGCTTTGATAGTTTATGAATAATTGGACTTTGATGGTTTATGAATAACAAAATGAGAAACTGTTAATTCTTGAGATAAATGCTTGTAAGTAGGCACGTTGAAAAACATATTAAAAAACAAAATGAACCCTCCACGACTAATAGCAGCAAATATAGCAACCTTTTTTTTACCGTCCCTACATTCATAAGCCATCCCCTATGGGGTACAACTTTCAGATTCCTGTGTTAAATATTTGTGTGAAACAGATCAATTTTCCATACGCATACTGGACTACAAGGAGTCAAATCTTGAATAAGATGAAATCCGTTCCCTAATGATGAATAATCATTAGTCAATATACATTCAAATTATATTACACCTGTTGACTTAGCCACTTCAAACATCAAGGTCTTATAGTGGATCGTGCTGCACATTAATTTGGATAAGTAGACTGAACAGAATCTACAACTGTATTACAATAAGTTGATCTATTTCTTTTCCACAAACAAATATAACTATAAATGACCGCAATTATATATGAATAACAAACTGACTACTGAAGAGCCAATCAATTTGTTAACCGAACTACTTTTGGATATTTATTGCCATAGCCGTAATTTGAAACAAGAATTTTTGCTTACCTGGAAATCACCGTAATCTGTTGGTGTAGTATTGTGAGTAATAATTGTGGCCGTGTGGTTTTGAATACTACGCCTTATAGTTTTAAGACGTTTTCTGCGTTCTTGTGATAAACGTTTCACGTGACCAGCGGATGATGCCATTTTTATTATCGCTACTGATGGGGTAGGGGTATCTGCAAATATCAAAACTTGAATTTATAAAAACACCAATTTCACTTTAAAATTATAATGCCAGCCTCCAGAATATATGAAATATTTTGTTCTAATATACACAATATTGATGCGGGTTTTGTTAATAAAAATTTGATGACAAATGTGGAGTTCTCCATATCAATAATAACCCGGTTTATATGGTGATTTTTGTTATGTAAGGTTTTTCCTTAACTAAACAGATACGGCACAGCAAACTTGATGATACTAACGGAAAAGGCTCGGAAAAACAATGGTATTGTGCTTTACACCTTTCGATCGAATAGAATTCGATCGAATTTCTGCACTTATTCCTTACATATGCATAATATGTTCAGGTCGGATCAAACAAGAACAAGATACATCAGTTGATCCTGATACTGAATAATGTGCTTTTAATAAATTTAAGTAGTCATTAAACTGAAAATATTTTAAGTGACCAGAAGCTTAGGCTACATATTATGGCCACGTTTAAAACATCTTCAATCATCTGGGCAAAAAATCACTTACAGTTTTGAGTTTGATTAGGCAGGTACTCTATTTTCAACCATTTTTTAACCAACACTCAAAATCAATTATTTGCAATCAGAAAAAAAAAATTGTGAAGAAAACTGCAAAACATGAAATAGGAGAGGTAAATCAAAACAAAATGGGATTAGAAGTTAAAACACGAATATAAATATAAATTCAGCGATGTTGCCACAAATATTGGCAGGTTTTAATTAATCTTTCAACAGTCTCTCAGTTAACTAGAATATCAAGAAAAATATTTATTCAACTTATTTCACTAACAGACACTACACGCCTACTATATAGACACAACACTATATCACGCCTACAGACGCTCTTAAACTTGAGTCCCCATAAGACAACAATACATTAATTTTTAAAATAGGAACCCCCGCCAAATTGAGATCCTAACCTAACTAATATGGACAATTAGGTATCACGGTATCGTATCGCACATATAATTGGTGCTAACGCAAACGCTAGGCGCAAAAGCAAGGTAAAATTTGAAAAGATTATGTTCTTTTTCCACAAATATATCATAAGGTAAATTACCACATTTACAATAACTTTTTCCAATTGAATATTTAAAAAGCATCGCAATAAGCGTGTATTTTAATATCTATGTTTAATATATTTAAGTATTTGCAAAACATAATGACCTTGAAATTCCTTTTAATAAAAATAACGCTAATTTTGTGCTCCACACCTTATGCGTCCGCTCTTCAAAATATCACAGGCTGCCACCACATAATGAATATGATTGCCGAAATCAGAATTTGATAATGTATCCAAATCTGCTTATAAAAAATGGGTGCCAACGTCGCATGAAAATATTACATGAGAATTCCTAAATGCTTTATTCATAATAATAGTTTAAAAAAAGCCTACTTACTAATAATATTCCTGCTTTTCTTCTCACTCGAAACCAATTTCAATTTCTTTTTGTTATCCGTCGTAGGAGTAGCCATTTTTCTCTTTACAGCTGAAAGGGGTGTGGCACTTCTTAAATTATGGTGGCTCGTCGAGGGGAACAGACTGAGTGCAGACTTTGCTGGAGTTAAAACGGTTTTATCCCTCTGCATTTTTCGTGCGCTGAGCTTCTGTTTCTTAGCCTATTACAAAAATATCAGAATATAAATTATTAAAATTAATAAAAACATGGGAATAATTCAATCTCATAAAATAGGGCAAATTAGATAAGAAAAACATTAAACACGTATTTGCAATATTTTGTGCCGAGAAATGAATGCAAATTATTAGAAATCTTAAATTACCGCACTAAAGTTTGGGATAATTATATGGGAACTTAACAGAATATTTGTATATGTCAGAAACGGGTTATAAGGATAATGTTTCATATTAAGGCTCATGTCAAGGCAAATTTAAAGCTAATTCCATATTAACAGCGACTGCTATCCATATTCATCAATGTATGAAATTCTTAGTTAACAATCGAAATGATTTTGATAACTGCAAAAAAACACATGAACACGCTACAAGATTTAAAGATGACTGACTATATAAATACATAAAAAATCAAAATTTTAAAGAGGAACAACCGTTTATCGCTGTTTGAGAATATACAACCATTTACCAATTACCATTAAAAGAACAATCTAATAAGAGTATTTTTAAGGTCCTTACACGCTTCTTTGTGATATGGAACCATATTCATTAGGTGAATTTCTCATGTAACCCTTAGAAAAAGTAGGCTAGAATATTAGACCAGGGCTGACGCCTTTGAAAATGGCAAAAAGTGAAAAAAAATAATAGTAGTATGAAACCCATTGGAAAAGGAAGAGAATATAATAAATATGGACGGAAAAATAATTTATGGGCGATCTGAGGTCGGGAAGTAGAAGGGGGCAAGTTTTTAAAGGTAAGAAACGGTTTATCTCGATTACCCGCAAAACTACAAGTCCTATGGAAAAAAGTTAAATAGCAAAATTGTAGGTAATAAAAAGATCTACAACTTTTGTATTTACACTTTTTTCACATAACCTCAAAATGCTTGTGAAAAATTCAAGTTTTTGGTTTTTTTATTTTTCTTACACAAAACAATTTTTTTTAAAGAAATTTGGTGAAAACTTATCTTTTTATGTCCCAAACATATTGTAATTTTTTTATTTATAATATTTATTTTTTCACCTTATTTTGACTTGATATTGAAAAAGCACCGAATTTTCAAACGAAAAATCTCGCATCAAAATATCTGCTTTTTTAAAAAAGTTCGTGGGCTTTTTGTTCGTTAGAAACTCTACTTTCTGATGGTGTAAAAAAAATATACATTACTATGGTAAATGTTCTCAGAAAATGCAAAGACACGAAAAAAAACTCGAATCCCAAATTTTTTTAAAATCATTTTCCAATGGGTTTCATCCTATTATTTTTTTTGGTTTAAAAAATTATCCACCGTGGTCCATATTCTTCTTTTCTTTTTTGACTTGTTTCCACGATTTTTTGTACTTTGTACTATCCTCTGTTGAAATAAACGATTTGCCTACTTACTTACTTACTTAATTTAATCACAATATTATCCACTTACGTTTTCTCTATCCTCGTGAAGATTCATTATATATTGATATATCGGTTCACCATATGATGTAAAGGCGGAATTATGGTGTAGCTCATATTTTTCAGCTAATGCTTTTATCTGTTCCTCCACTTTCGGTATTTCTTTAGCTAATTTATTCCTTTCTTTCTCTTCTCTCAGTAGCTGCCCTCCGCGATTGTTGAAACGGTTCGGCCCTGCCGCATTTTCCTCCAATCCCACCATTGTGTTCCATAGTCCTCTGTGTTTCTCTATTAATGTGAGCAATTCCCTATAAATGAAATAAAACAGTCTACTAGGTTTCAATAACTACCTCCCTACATTACAAATTGAGCAAAGTATTGTTTGTAACATTGAAATATGGGAGAAAAATATTCAAAGGATACACACAATAGGGAAAGTCCCAGTTTTTATTGAATAAAAATGTTCTACCATACGGTAAAATAAGATATGCAAAATATGACGCCTTAATTCCCAATAATAAATTTGTTATAAATTATTAAAGTCTGACGCGCCAGCGAACCCTTTCAAACAGGTTCAAAGTCACATGCTACAATTTACAAACGACGAGAAGCCCGATTCCGTCGGCTATGGGAGATCCCAGCACTCGACCGCTTGTTTTCATAGTTCATTCGGCCGCTTGCCGGCGCAACGCCTACCGAATATTGTAGACTGTGACGTCACAGTTCGTTTCGGGCCGCGCCAATTTTATCGCTGTTTAGATCCACCAGACTGATCGCGCGGAATCAGAAATCTTGTTTTTTTGTGAAGTACATGTTTTATTACAACGTTACGCTGTTTTTTTAGTATTATTTTTATATTTAAAGTTTTAATCATGTTCCCTACTGCCGCAATGAGGCAGTATAACTTTTCTTACAGCAACCTAAAATCGTCACTATAAAGGCTCTTTCATTCAACAAGTTATGTTTTGATAGAATACTAACTAATAACTAATCAATTTTAACACAAAACCCATCAAAATAATACACTAAATTCAAGAATAACTGTATTACTTCTATTTCAAGAATTGTTGTTGACCCCACTTTACCACAAAACGTTCGATGGTATTAGGCAATTTAAGCATCCAAATGAATGCCAATGATGCCAATATGACATAGCTGAGGAACGTGTAAAATGGATCCGTAATATTTGAATGGGAAACATTCTTATTCTGCATCACATTCACCATCCAATTGTTTTATGATATGACGAAAGGTACATAGTGTGATCAATATTTTGTTATACTACATGATAATGTCATAGCGTGATGGGCGACGTATATAAAATCATTTGTTTTTTCTTAAATTCCTGGAAATCGGTTATACTCGACAACGCTGGCAAAAATGCAGTAGCAGGTGTGAAGGGATGATACAAACTATAGACCCATATTCGTTTTTTATAATTTTCGAGTTATAGGGTATTTCCAGATACCATTTGATAATATTGCATATGAAACGAAGCAGACAAGATTGCAACACTTCTTGACGAAATTTCATCTAGTTCGGAGCCTGAGGTAGAAGGGTTTGCAAGAGGACTATTTAGAAGTACTGGAATATGACAAGTTCTGATGAGGACACCCCAGAAAATGACGAAGTCGAAGATTACGTCCCAATGCAAACAACTTGAGTGCCATGTCTAATCGGGAAAGATGAAACAAGGTGAAGAAAACATATTGTAATAAAATGAATTGTGAGACTACTTTCCAATGTACTTGAGTACTTTGCGAAATACGAAGTACATAATTTTTAACAAGGTTTCAAGTACAAAGTTTAGATGGTTCAAGTATGAGTAACGAGTATGTAACAAAAACAGTACTTAAGTACCAATTTCAAGTAATTGTACTCGACTGGTAGGGCAGTTGATCTCAAGCTAACAAATACAATATAAGAATTCCAAATATAGACACAAAATTTCGACAAGTTGGTTGCAATACGAGGGATATTTGATGATTTAACTCCAGCTCATATACTTAAGCATATATACTACTATAGATGAAAAATTAGAAAACATTTAACAACAACTGTTCCTTTACAGTTCATTCAATATTATGTATGTATAGTTAACTGACCCCATATAAGATACCGCGCAGTTGCCACATGTAATTCTCAAATTTCTCAGTTTTCAATTAAAATATCAAATTCCACAATATTATATTAAAGTTGTATGTATTATTTATGAATGTTATTAAATAATAATTGTGCACACAATAATATATTATAGGCCAAGATGTTACGTTTTTATATTTATTTTCGTCTACTTTAAATATGACAATTACGTAAACATCTATTTTTATAGTTAAAAGCGGCAACGCCGATCCGCGACCTTTCCAATAACGAATATTCGAGCATATATCTCGAATAGGATCAGGTTCGCATATCTTACAGTGGCGTGTTCGCGGAAATTGCTAATATATTATTTATATACCTACCTAAGTAGGTATACATCGCTACAAGAGTTGAAATAAAAGAGTATGGCGGTTAGCAAACATGTTTCTTCGTTTCGTATGAAACCTGAAAAACGTAGATTTCCACCAGACCTTGCTTTATTTACGAGATAGGATAGGCATGTTAAAAAAATTTAAGGAAAATATTATTTGACGGCAAAAATGGATAGTGGGTGTTAGAGCAGAGCCGACTTTAACAAAAATAAAGTTGAATTATGGGCTGCTCGAAGTAGGTACTGATGTGTACTGAGGTAGGTAGGTACCTATTACATCCTCTACTTAAGACATTTCTCAAATAATTTTATCCAAAAAATATTCCAGTGCTTGAGGCCGCTAGGTTATAGGTTATATATGCTAAATGCAACGATATAAGTTTTTTTATTGGGATTTACAAAACTGAAAACACTCTGGTTTATTACATAAGTAGGTACCTATTGTCCATTGACTTTATTTTTATGTAGGTACCTACCATCCTAGATCACAAATTAATAATTTACATCAGTGGGCAAAATTAAAAGTTCTATAGACTGTTTATAAAATTATAACCGTGTACCTACCTAGCCACAAAAGAAAGGAAAATTTTCAATCACTGTAAAATACCTCAAGGTCAGTTTCTAATTTTGATTGGCTGTAAAAAGTGTGTGTATTGGAAATCACTTTGCTATGAGAAGCTGGTAGGTAGGTATGTATTGCATTTGTAATGATTTTTAAAAATGTATTGAATTTAGTCTCGGGTTAGTTATGTAGGTACCTATTAACAAACAAGCTCTGATCTTTGTCAAAGCTTGTCTGTTAATAATCTTTGTCTTTGTTGAGTATTAACGATTTGGTAGATTAGGTAGGTACCTACTTACACAATCAATATGATTGTATTTCAATCGCAAGTATATTTATTTTATTTTTCCGTTTTAAAGTTTATTTTTCTCGACTACTTGGCTGTTTTGTACATATTTATTTTTTTTACTTGTGGGAAATATGGCTACTGGCAAACCACCCACTAAAAAATGGTAACGCGCTGAAAGCAATACTTCAGGAGTGGTGTGGAAACTTGCATTCAAATCAGCTGCGGTGTTGAAAATATGCATATAAAAACCATCTACCTTCACCCCCCTAAGAAAAAAAATGTCTACGCCAATGAAAAACATTGTGTAGGTCAAGGTTGCCGGTCGTTCAACTATACATACATATTGTACGAACTGTAGAGTATAACACAATAAGCCGAATTGTTATGGTATAAAAATCGATGTTTTATATGTCTTAGATTGAGGTTTTTATGTTGGAAAACAACATGAAGGGCCATTTTTTATAAGTAATTCAATATTGCACTGGTACCTTGACTGTGTAAACTCATTTGGGGAACAGGGATAAATGTCACGATGGACAATTTATTTACGAGTATTGAAGTAGCAGAATTTAGAAGTAGTATGTATTTAAATAAAATATTTAGGTAAGCGCAATATTATACTATGCAAAACATTTGAAAAATAAAAAGTGTATAAAAGCCTAAAATTAATTTTTTTATTTATTTTTTTATTTAAAAAAAATTTTGTTTTCAATTTATTTTTGATTTTTTTAAAATGCATTTATTAAATTTTAACACCATTTTTCTTAATGTCGCTGATTGTGGAGGTTCTTACTGCATATTAAAGGGCTAAAGATCTCCCATAATTACCGCTATTTAACTTGCCAACAATCGCTGACTTTTCTTTAAGAGTCAATGTTTTGTGGGAGCGTTTAATCAGCCCCGCTTTTATTTAACTTGGCCCTCTAGAAACTAAATATCACTGTGGCATGCACGATTGCAAGTGTTCGAAAGCGTATTAAAAAAACAGGCAAAAACTTGCACGAAAGTATAATCCGGATTACCGAGTCAAACAAAATCCCGATTATTAACTATCTCTATGAGCAGGAAAAACGACACGTATTACCGAAGAATCCGGCGTGTATCAAGGGTTCGGATTACCGCATCACTACTGTATATTGCTCGATAATTAGTTACATCATCCTTAGCACCTGATTTGACAACGGATAAGAAGAAGCTGTTTCCAAAAATCGGGGGAGAATACACCCGTGTCCAGTGATAAATTAAAGATAACGTGCAAGCATCAGCTAATGCAAAAATTCGGTTTTTAGTTTGTACAGTGGTATTTCATGAGGTCTATGTCTTTTTTATTCCCGATATATTTTCAAAAATAATGAGAATAAAATTATAGTCTGTTTTTATTATAAAGGTAAACAGTTGAAACAACTGAAAAAACGTAAACAACTGAAAAAACACGTAATTTATTGTTAATTACCATTTTGTAACCAAATTTCATCAAGAATAGTATCAGCATAGCCAGACTTTCACATGATACCACTGTATCATTTAACTAGTAAAATTAATTTGTCATAATTAATTAATTGGAGATCTCAAGAAAAAAATGTAGGTACTCACTTATTATCGTTATAATACTGTTTCCATTTATTTAGTTCTACCTCATGTAATTCCAGCAAGTCTTCATTGTAGCAATCTGAGTAGAAAAATCTGAATTCGGATTTGCTTGCATCGGATGCGTGGCATTTCTTCCAGTAGTTTTGTAGTTCCATCCGCAGTTTATCAATAAATACCTTAAAAAAATATAAAACTCATTCTGCACCACAGTGACAAGAAATAATGACAATTTAAAAGAATATAAGTATTCTAAATTGACTAATATTAATATTTATTAATATTATTTATAAAACAATTAATTAATATGTAGTACAAATGCCGTCAAGGGTGGTGACCCAAACTTTACTTCACATGCTATTTTGTGAATAATTAAAAATCTATAGAACAATAAAATTACCATAAATAAGTAGCTGAGAATTTAAAAAAATACTGTCACCGGTTTTATAGAAACATCACATACTAACAAAATCCTTGTTAGTATTTATTTAGTGGCATGGTTAGTTAGTATTTATTGTCCTTTTTTAAAAGAGTTTAATTGATACCTATTCTGCCGTCATAAGTAAAAACCCAGTAAGTACAAAAAAACCGGCCGTGCGAGTCGGACTTGCGCACGAAGGGTTCCCTACCATTATCTATAAAAACGGCAAAAACATATGTCTGTTGTATGGGAGCCCCACCTAAATATTTATTTTATTCTGTATTAACGCCTACCCGTTATCAATATCGAGCAAAAACGAGCAAAACAAATCACGTTTGTTGTATGGGAGCCCCTCTTAAATATTTATTTTATTTTAATTTAATTATTTATTTTTAAAGTGAATATATAACTAAATAATCTGAATATTTCAAGTGTCTACCTGTTGCCGTTATCAATATCGAGCAAAAACGAGCAAAAAAATCAGTTTTGTTGTATGGGAGCCCCCTTAAATATTTATTTTATTCTGTTTTTAGTATTTGTTGTTATAGCGGCAACAGAAATACATCTGTGAAAATTTCAACGGTCTAACTCTCACGGTTCATGAGATACAGCCTGCTGACAGACAGACAGACGGACGGACAGCGGAGTCTTAGTAATAGGGTCCCGTTTTACCCTTTGGGTACGGTACCCTAAAAAGCAATCTGAATGTGATAACCAACTTTAATGGAAAAAAATCGAATGTTATGGAAGAATTTAACAGAAGTGAATTAGCAAGACCAATATCTGATTTGAAGTTTTAAAATTTTCATTTAGGCATTTTCGTCTTATTGTACCTATTTAGCTACTTTGTATTTTTGTGTTGAATATGTGAATAAAAATTTCATTTTAACCTATTAGGTACAGTGCCGTTCAATTGAAAGTAAACGATTTTTTTAATTAATGTGAAACAGGCTTTCAGGTAATCAAAACTTGATTGTCAATTTTATTTGTCAGTTTACTAATAATTATTCTATATTTTGAAGTTTTATAAGGAAAACTTCAAAATTATTATTATTATTATTATTATGCCGCGCTTAACTGAACCGCAAAAAATGAGAGCTGTGATGTTACTGCAGAACGGATGGTCAATGCAAGCAGTTGCAGATACTTTGAATGTGAGTAAAGGTTGCATTTACAAAATTAAGCAAAAATGGAATGCAGAAGGAACTGTTGAGTACGTCCATAGAGGGGGCCGTCAGAAATTCAGTACTATGGAGGAAGACGAACTCGTCCTTGACCACCTCCAACAGAATCCTTTTGATACGTGACTGCCTGCTTCTTAACAAATTTTCCTGCTTCGGTGGAAACCGCAAGACGACGTATCAGAGCATCTGAGCTGAAGAATTTTTCGGATGCAAATAAAGTTGCTCTGTTGCCACGGCATAAGGAGCAGAGGTTAAACTTTGCCAACCAATTTGTCGATGTGCCACAGGGACAAGTGCTTTTGGGACAACACAATTTTTTCAGACGAAAAAGTTTTTCAATCCTGCTATGATGGCTCTGTGCGTGTATACCGCCCAAGAAATTGCCGATATGAAGAGCGCTATATAAATCCTACAGCTCGTAGTGGTCGCTTCTATATCAACGTGTGGGCATGGATATGTTGCCAAGGAGCAGGTGTTACTTGGAGAATTAGAGAGCGTCTTACTGGTCAAAGCTACGCTCGCATTTTGGAATATATTATGTTACCTACCGTTTCCATTTTATATCCGGAGAACTTCACTTTCCAGCCGGAAAATATTTTTATTTCCTCTTTCCTTTTTCCATATTTCAATTAAATTTATATTTCAGGATAATTCCTCTATTCACAAATCACGAGTTGTTACTGAATGGCTGAATACAAACCATATTAACACTCTGCCTTGGCCCTCTAAGTCGCCGGATTTAAATCCGATAGAAAATGTATGGGCACAAATGGAAAAAGACATGTATAGCAGAAATTTCCGGCCAGCGAACGTAGAAGAACTGTGGTTGGCGATTGAAAATGCCTGGGAAAATATTGGCGAGGATTACACCAGGACACTAATATTGTCTATGAGAAATAGGCTTCAAAAAGTTATAAACACGAATGGTGCTTGGACCAAATATTAATTCATAGTAATTTTCTTAAGTTCTCAGTTAGTTTGTTAATTTAATGGATTTTTTTACAAGAGACGTCCTTACCATATAGTTTTCCTTAATAAATACTGTATATAAAATGCTGTCACCCTATAACTGACAGATACTTCAACCTAAAATGATTTTGAAAGCGATCTGTTTACAAAAGCCTGCTTCACAATGGGAAAATTTCCAAAATTTTCGTTTACTTTCAATTGAACGGCACTGTACCACCTTTTTTATTCATCATATCATTCATTTTGATATTTTATAAAATATCACAACAATTTTCTACATAACCTCAAAACCTATATTTGGAATACTAATTTACCAATTTGTAAAACGATATGTACCATAAAATTGAAACTTATATTTTATGTTACAGAGATTTTTTTTATAGTGCTAATAATGATATTGCATTTTAAGACTAATTAATCACAGTAGGATAAAAATCATGTATGCATTATCTTTGACAAAAATACAGCAACTGCACTTTTTTATCAAATGGCATAGCATTTCCATAAGTGAATATAAACGTATCTGAGATTTTATGAAAATGCATTGATTTTAGACCAGGGCTGAAGCATTTGAAAATGGTAAAAAGTGAAAAAAAAAATAGTAGGATGAAACCCATTGGAAAAAGAAGAGAATATAACAAAAATGAAAGGAATTTATGGGCGATCTGAGGTCGGGAAAACGAACAAAAAGCCCACCGACTTTTTTAAAAAAGCAGTAATTTGAAGCGAGAATTTTCGATTGAAAATTAGGGTCCTTTTCGATATTAAGGTAAAATAAGGTGAACAAATAAATATTTTACAAAAAAATTACAGTGTGTTTGGGACAAAAAAAGGTAAGTTTTCACCATTTCCTTAAAAAAAATTTTTTTTGTAAAAGAAAAATAAAAAACAAAAAACTTGATTTGAATTTATCACATAAATTTTGAGGTTATGTGAAAAAAGTGAAAATACAAAAGTTGTAGATCTTTTTATTACCTACAACTTTGCCATTTAACTTTTTTCCATAGGACTTGTAGTTTTGCCGGAAATCGAGATAAACCGTTTTCTCACGACCTCAGGTCGCCCGTAAATTATTTTTCCTTTCATTTCTGTTATATTCTCTTCCCTTTCCAATGGGTTTCATCCTACTATTTTTTTTTTGGTTTCAAAAATTATCGACCCTATCTATCAGCTATATTCTGTAACTACAAATCGAATCGAGGTAACAGAATTTCTCTAAACGGTGGATATTCTATAACTACGTTCAAGTTCTATTTTCGAAATGTACAGTACAGTAGAAATTGATTTCCTTCACGGAGAACTTGTTGAAGTATCATTTCGATATTGAAAAGTGATGTGTTAGATAGGGAATATTTAGATATGTCATAATTCCGAATGTCCACTTCTACTCGATTTGTGAAAAGTTACAGAATAGGGCTCAATAACTTTATTGTTATAAAATCTTTAAAAAATCATCACCTATGTGATTGGAACTTTCGACTTATAGGACTTGGATTTATAGTTTGATTTATAGACTGATATGGTTCTAAAACTATTCAGAAAGTCTTTATTAGGTCTGGACTGGAAGCAACAAGAAAAGTTAAAAATCGGAAAAAATTTTATGGGTATATTTTGGATGACTTATTGTACACTTACCTTAATGTTCGCCTTTTTAAGGTCCTCGCATCTCTTGACCTCAATTCTTAAGGCATCTAAAACTAAAAGTGAATTGCCAGTATACTTCTGGCGGAACTCTTCCCTAGCCTTCAAATCCACATCTAGTAGATTCCACAACTCATTGATCTTGCTACGAAGAAGAGCAATCTCTTCCTTGGCATTCTTCTGCTGCCTAGCTAGGTTTTTCTGGAGCTGAGCGAGCTGTTTCATGTTGCTGTCAGTCACTAAAAATGCTGAATCGTCCGAATATAAAACATTTTTTTCAAAGTCTGACGTTGGTACTAAATTCAGTTCACTTATCATTTCAATTATGTTTTCTTTCGCAGAAAAGAAAGTTTCTAGCCTTTGAAACTTTTCATTTTCTAAGTCATCAATGTACTTCTTAAACACCTCAATTTCAGCAAATGAGGGTAGAGGAGACTCCCTTATGATTTTGGGTTCTCTTCCTAAGTTATTGCACAAGTCCAATTGCTTCTGCCGCAATTCAGTTAATTCGCTTTGGCGCAACCCAATTACATTTTCATATCTACATAAATAGGGGAACAAATGTCATAAAAACTAACCTGATTTTAGTATTAAATTAAATATATGTAACACCTCGTGCAACACATAAATTTATAATATTTTGTAATATATAATAATGTATAATATACGTAATTAAACTTACTCCTGAATAAGCTTCTTCAACTTTTCTTTCTCTTGAGAGAGAGTAAGATTTTGATCATTGAGGACAGGCAATTTTATTTGCAATGTATTGAGACATAAATGCTGGATTTTGTTTAACATTTCTTCAATCTGGTCAATAAAGGTTTCTTGCAAATTTTCCAAATCCGATACCAAGTCACAGCAGGTTTCCTCATGTAGGTTTTTAAAAACTTCTACCCAGGTTTTTATTTGCTCATCACTTCCTCCTATTTTCCTTACAATTTTACACCAATATAAAAATGACTTATTTAAACCAGTTTGTAGATCAACCAACATTTCTTTGGCCCACGGCAAATCTTCCATACTGAGAAATAAATTCTTTAAGTACTTTTACTGACACGTAAATACAACTGAACTAATATAATATATGCTGTCTACAGATAATGTCTAGTAACATAGGTGTAGAATCCTCAATAACTTATAAGAATATTTCCATATAAACTGCTAGTCAATATGTTCAGCTAATGCAAAATTATTGTCCATTTTTATACTATTGTAACTTTAAAAATAGCAAGTAGATGGATTTTCAATCTTTTTTCAGCATATGAATACATAATCTTTTCTCTGTTTTATGTAAGTATGTTATGTTTTAATCTCTGTACGGTACAGCATGTTTTAATTCTCAAAATCTTCATTCCTCAATGTCAACGAATTTTGCACAAGGATTTCACCGCCCTGTACAATACCCTTGGCATGAAGATTTTGAAGATAAAAACATCCCAGGTCATAGAGAAAAGATTAGGTTTCGATATGCTGAAAACCAAATGAAAATCCGATTACCTACTATTTTTAAAGTTACAATTATTGTATAAAAATTTACAATAATTTTGCATTAGCCGAACCCATTGATGAGCAGTTTACTTACTTTTATTTTATATTTTATAGTTTTACTAGAAGATTCATATACAAAAGACTAGGACACATTTATATAGTGACTCCGTCACTCCATACTTATTGCTAGCATTGCGTGATTATAAGAGGGGACACCGAATCCCCAATGAGATGTCAGCACTACCGCTTCTTTGCTAATATATTGTATATTTTCATAAACCCATCATTTGGAAATACTATGATGCCATCCGCATGTATTTTTTTAAAAATAATCCCTCTTAACAATATGGGTTTCATAAATTAACAAAAACATCTTTGTCAAGGGTCAATTAGACACAAATTTTGTAACGTGCAGCTTAGAAAAATAAACACTTTATTTTCTAGGCTGTTTGTAATATAATGTTGACCTTGACCCCTGAAGACAAGTCAATAATTAGTGTACTTTTATACTTTTTTTTATTTTCTAGGCTGTTAATAATATAATATAAATATTAAATAAGCAAAGGAGCATGTCAGGGAATGTTGACCTTGACCACTGAAGACAAGTCAATAAGTAGTGAACTCTTATACTTTTTTTATTTTCTAGGCTGTTTGTAATATAATAGGTATAAATAATATAAAATAAGCAAATGAGCATGTCAGGGAATGTTGACCTTGACCACTGAAGGCAAGTCAATAAGTAGTGAACTCTTATACTTTTTTTATTTTCTAGGCTGTTTGTAAAATAAGCAAAGGAGCATGTCAGGAATAAGTATAAAATAAGCAAAGGAGCATGTCAGGGAATGTTGACCTTGACCACTGAAGACAAGTCAATAAGTAATAGTGTCTTTTTATTACTTTTTTTTAATGTAACAAAACAGTTAGTAAGAACCACATAAAGACTAATTGCTGTACGAAAATATATTGTATTTACTAGCATTTTTTATAACTATGATCAATAGCCAAATTGTACCTACCTATCCACCTCATAACATAATAACGCATCGCAATTATAAAACAAATAATTAGTTTAGAACGAATAGAAGTATAAACAATGTTTCCTTGTAAATAAAATAATTTATAAGTGGTTATATTTTATATTCGATTAATAGTTGTTAAACAACGTAAGTATGCTCATCTGCCAAAAGAAAATACTTGTCACAACTTACATATTCGGGTCCACATCAGGCAAGTCAAATGTCCTTTTAACGTCTTCCATTTTCGTTTATTAAGCACTTCCACGGGCGGTTACAAGTTAAAACATAAAAAAACATAAAATTGTTAAAAACGCTGAAGTCCAAGAACTTCAACGGACAAGCGGAGAAGACGAATGAGAATGAAGAATGACGTTAACGGACAACTTTTGAAATTCAAAGCTAACCGTAAAAAAACCAAGCCACATCTGTGAAAATAGCCTTCAAAGCACAGAACATGCACAAGGCTTGAACTTAAACTTAAAAATATGTATTGCTCTAACGAGGCGGGCACTGGAAGGAATGCACATAGTATGTAAAAGAACGGCGAACAGTACTCCGTTCAAGTATTGATATGAGTTTTGTACAAGTAGAAAACGCCTGATATATGCTAAATAGTAGTTATATTCAAGCTGGTCTGTGACAGTACAGTAGATATCAGAGCCTCTGTGAGTGTTTTGTGGTACACAAAAAGCAACAATCAACTACAAATACTATTTTTTATCACAGAACACAGAATTGTCATAGTATCACAAAGTACCATTTATTCCAAAGTATCAAATTTATCATAGTATAGTACACACGATGCACAAGTATCATGGTATTATGATGATGATAGTGCCAGATACGACCTTAAATAACAGAATTAACAACAATTCTGTGCTTAAAAGGCTGATTCCCATCTAAACAGAATTGAGTAGAGCGCCGCAGCGAGGCGAAATGCTCCTTACAAGTGTCTACACACAGAAGAAGGTAAGTCCGCGCTGCGCAGCGCGACACGGAGCAGCAATTGTTCTTTCCTGGGCATTGGAACGCAGCATTGCTGCTTTTCAGCGCGTTGCTCTGCTAGCTGCCGGAAAAGTGTGATTTCCGAGGCATCAAATGCATTGCAGCCACCGGTAATTTTTTGCGTTCATATGGACCAATGCCTAGTCGAAATTTAGTATTCTGCTTAAATAAACGTATGTGTACAAGTTTAAATAACTGATTCATTTTTTCAAGCGTCATATTATAATATTTATAAAATTTTCGTTCCTTATCATTATGGAGTCGCCTGAGAAGTGTATGAAATTCACCTTCCTCCAACATTGCCCGAAATATATCATGCACCCAATATTTTCTTTTTTTTTTCTCTCATTTTTCTGAAGTTGATAACAGAGTTGTTAATAATACCATAGCGTCTGGTGAAGTGGTAGACGCCTCTTCTGCTGTCAACATTGTCACAAGAAAAAGCACTACACAAGACTGATTATTTTTGCTGCCAATGCTGCTCAAGTGGTAATACTAATCTTAAAAAAGCTGCTCGCGCTGATCGGTGCTGCTTAGATGAGAATCGGCTTTAACCTTATAGTTATAGGTTCTAGTACAGAAGAAAGACTATATATAGTAGACATCATACAAAGACAACGGTATGTCAGCGCGTAGGTGATGTGACGTCAGGTCGCGCCAATATCCTTGGCTAGAGATGTGACCTCGATAAGAGGGGGCCGAGCGGTATCGTTGCTCTTTACCCCTAATATCTATGAAGGCGCCTCGCCTCGTAAGGTGTAAGCGGTGCATTTCACGTGACCCTACCCACAAATGTGATCAGTGTCACGTGAAGTTACGCAGCCTCCCCCGGTCCCCCATTTCCAGTTACTCCGTAACACGGTGACGCTGACATACCATTCATAGATGATACCATTGTCACCCATTGTCTTTGTATCATGCGTAAATGGTATGATTCCTATTTTTGAGGCCTATTTTATAAAACATCAACTTTTTATGAGTCATATCAACATTTATAGACATGTTTCTATATATTTCTGAAGTTTCAGGTAAATAATTATTATACCAGTACATTATAAAAGATGTTGTTAGGTAATCTAACCTTACTTTCAGTGACGTAAATAATAATAATGTATCTCTATAATATATTTAATAATAAAAAAGGATACTTACCTACTTTTATATGCTTAATAAAACTTGTACCTATATTAACTTAAATACCTAAAATAATAACTAACAATGAGGATGAGGATATCATTTACCCACAATTTCAGAAATATGTCAAAAAATGTCTATGAATACTGTCACTACTTTTAAAAAGTTTATATTATTTATAATAGCCAAACAATTTCTTCTCAAAAACAGAAAATATTGGAGCTGTCATCTTATTTTCTATCGGCAATGGCTGTGGTACTTGGGTTGGTGCCAAGATAGACATTGGTTGTTACCAGGGATCCCAGATGGATCTGAACAAATCTCGTGAGAATTCTCGGAGAAAATTGTGAGAAATCATGAGATCCCGCTATCTGTCTGCTGGAGCGCGTTCAGAAATAGTTTAGGGCGTTTGGAAATAGCTGTGTGATATAGCTAATAAAATGAAGTTTTATAATATTGTCAATTCAATATATTATGATTATGAATAATAATATCTTTAATAAATGTATAATATTACATAGGTATTGAAGAATTGGATTTTAAAATTAAAAAAATTGCAATCCTATACGAGAGGTTTAAACATTTTATATGTAGGTTAGGTACTCGGTAGGTTAACGTTAAAAAAATTAAACAGTATTAAATCATATTTTTTAAATATGAAAACAAGACATAAACAAGAAAAAAACATAAATAAATAAACATACCTAGATATAATAATTGAGCACGAACGGTGATCACCACGGTGATCATGCAAGGCACAATCCACAGAAAACTGATCATTTTCTTTTTCTATGGCACAATGACGGGATTAGTCTCCATGCGCGTATGCCACATGCATTTCCCGGTCGGAACGGAAGGCAGTGGCGCGAGAAATTTAAAACATAGCCGGACCACTTTAGTACCAACTTTGAGATATGAAATAAAATAATACATATGTGTGAAGTGTGCCGTCCGTCTGCTACATAAAAATATCGTAGAGATCCAAGGCATTTATCTTGAGATTAAGTATGAAATCGTGAGATATCACGATAAATCGTGAGATCTGGGATCCCTGGTTGGTACTATCCTATAGGTACACTATCCATAAAACGATGAATATTTTTTGGAAGGCGCTAGTGGAAAAATTAAAACAGGTACATGTATATGTTACATTTTTATTAAAATTATATAACAAGGACACTAAATGGATGAATTAGGTATATTTGAAACTATAGGTAGGTAAATATCAACAGTTGACATACATACCTACCTGCTCAAACTATTTTTTAACAGATCAGGTGATTTCTAAATATATACGATGACAAAGATAATATATACATAGATAGCCAACACCATATTAAAATTTATCGCTCATAAATCGCTGGCAGATAACGTTTATAAATAATAATTTAGTTTTATATATACTAATAATTTAGTGTATTTGATAATGTGATATATTTTGATTCGCTTCCAAATCCCTGTTCTCGTTCAATTCTCACCTTGAAATCTGGTGTTCCCAATTTATAAGCCAAATTTTTACCAGGTAAATATTTACGACATCCACTTCTACGTTTTTGGCGTTTTCTTTTTTCTAACATGTAGATGACATTATTAGAAGTAATTTGTGATCAATATAACAATGTGCAAATGAGTACTTAGCCCACAAGCATACGGTACCTGGGAGCAAATAGCTGTATAAATAGAGTGTTGGCTGTGTAAAAATTAAAGTGGGTCAAGGCTAAGCTAACAACCATAAATTTTAATGGATATAAGGGCTTTCTTTTTATGGGCTGGTACAGCGCAGAGCTACTCCTGAACACTTGACTCTGCAAAATGTTATGTTCGTTTTAGTTGGCGTTACAAGCCTCAGTGGTGCAAAATTTTCCTTCCCCTGCCCTCTCGAGCCCAAGATGAATAGGTAGTGCAAAAAGCACTTATGCATAGAGAACCTATTAAATCTACGTTTTCTATGACTTATGTCAAATTTGTGGTTATGTACGTTTAAAGTGGGGTTGTGTTTTTATTAAATAATAATATATAATAATTTGTACTCTATAGCTCTATATAACTCCCTTTTATTTCATGCTCGAGTAACCTCCAAAAACACGGCGACAACACCGCCAACTTTGAGTAGAGCAAGCAGTTCGTCAAATAATGTTTCTGAGAGCACTGAGACCAGCACAATTGTTACAGCAAGCAGTTGTTCAAATAATGTTTCTGAGACCAATACAGTTGTTGGAAATAAAACAGTTGTAATGTGTACAGTTTACATGACAGAAAACCGTTATAATCTGTGCCTCAAGCACAAAGCACCCTAAACGACCGTTCGTTTTAGGAGCAGCTCGGAGGTGTACGCGCAATGGTCGCTCCAGAGTCCAGTGCACGTGACACTCAAAAAGAAAGCAGTATCTATGTGCATGAAATTTTGGTAGGTGCGAGAGGGGCAAGGAAAATATCAACAAATGTAACGACAAATAGGACGAAATCGATAAGTAGTTCTTGGCAACAGTGCAGGTTATACGACCGGATAGATAAGACAGTTGTGTGATGCAGACTAGATCACTAGTCTAATAAATGACAACCTAATAACAATGGTGGTTTTTAAAACTTAAAACATTTTTTCGTTGCACTTAGAACCATTTGCACATCAAATGGTTTCCGGAATATTGTTATTGACGTCACGTATTGTAAGTACGTATTTTTATTTTTGTCATAGGTCAGAAGTGGATGTCGTAAATAATGACCTTTTACCATTCCGGTTCACCGTTTATAGTGTGTGCTATCCGTGGCCGCAATAATAATTCTAGTAATACAAATATACTGATGTCTTCCACACGTAATATTTTCGAACACATTTCTTACAATCATTTGTCTAATTTTGTATAGGTATCGTATCATGTATACCTAGTAGGTAATATGGTATGGTAAAAATTGGCAACTGAAAAGTGATTATGGCAATGCCCAAATATATAAAAAATAATTCGCTTACTGTTTAAGCTGCTCAGAAATAATGTAATGGGTAATATCTAAAAATTTAGGATATAATAAGAGTCCATACCTAAATAAGTATGGAACAATTTTTTTTTCCAAAAAATTCTTAGACATGTCGATTCTTATATTTCATTGCACATCTATCATTTCATTTATAATAATAATAGCGTCTATTTAAGTAGATCATTTACAAACGAAGAAATTCACGTTTGGACTCATTCATAATACGTTGGACGCAAGTATTTTCGTAGACAAATTATTTATGAGGCATCTTTTAGTCGTTGTAACTTCATATTTTACAATAAAGCTGCTTATTGCAAAATATACATCCCACATGTTTTATATTAGTGCTGCAATGGGGAGCAAAATATTCATGATCAATCAATTTCAAAATAACCAAAATATATTTTACAACATAAAAAATATACACTTTCACTTGTTCCTGTTTGGATTAACAACAAACTGATATATATTATGGGGTCTCATATCAGGTACTTACTTTATATGACAATCTCTAATCAATAACCAAATGATTCGCTATTTTTTTTCGGTTAAATTACACAAATTTGGGCTATTTTAATATTTCAAGATATCCATATCTTTGTTCTTTTTGAGATATCCTAAAAACAACTGAAAAACATTCAATGAAAAACGAATTCAATAATTTGAAATCACTTGTTTGTTATGACAGCTATCAATTTGAAAATTGATATTTTGGCATTTTTAAAGGTCCTTGAGGTCGGCGTTTGTGATGAAAAACTTAAAACGGTTTTTATTTCTCCTATATCCGAGATGTATCTACTGTAACTGCGATCGTAGTGACACAGATTTACTGTAAAGATTTAAAGTAGAAATCACTTAAGCTAGACGATTTTGACAGATGACAGCGCAATTTTTACCAATCAGGGATGCACTGTTTATCGAAAATGGACCTGATTCGCCAAAGTTGCCCTGTCATCTGTCAAAATCATCCACCTTATGTGAAAAGACACTTGTACTCGTTGAGTGTTATTTTTTATCAATTGCCTGATATTTTTTTTCACAATTACGAACCTATTAGAAATTGTAAGTGTTTTAGTTTAGTAGTGTAAAACATGAATTTCGAATCCATATTTCTGTTTCTGCTTACATATTTTCATCTCAACATTCCCTTTTCTCAGAAACTCTTTGATGATTTAAATGATTCTCTGTCAATCTACATAGCTAAAATTCACCCCCTCAGGCGTTTGTAACAATATAGGAACTATAACTACTACAATAATTAGGCTTATAAACGGAAGTACGCCTATAAATAAAATAATCCTATGAAGAGCAGTGTGGCCACAAGGATTTTGCAAGAATATTTATAAAACATGTAATATATAATTATTTTAAAATAATTTTGTACATTATACCATAACATCTGATTTATCGTAAATTTATCACTTGTATACAACTAACAACCATTAACAACAACTTCAAAATAAATGTTTCAGCTTCTATATATGTAACATAAAGTTCTGATGTACAATTGATCTGCAAATACAACGAAAATTGGCATTAGCTTCTCATTCGAAAAATGTGTTATATGTTTTATAGCATTGGTTGAAAGCTTACCAACCAAACAAAGAGATAATTCCTTGGAATAATAATTAATATTAAATGGGGCATTTTCTATCACTTAAAATATTGATTTTGGATAAAATAAAGAGTACAATACGGAAAAGGAAAAACAGTGTTTTTATATTAAGTCATATATACATATGAAATAAGACTTATTAATAAAAAATCGGACTAATATTTGTCACACAGTATACAGGGTGTCCTACGGTGACGAGACATTAGACATATTTCAGAGATTTTCATCAAGGTTTCCTATTCTTAAAGTTAACCGTTTTTGATATATTTTATTTTCAAAAAAATAATAATAAAGCACTGCCTAATTCAAAAAGATGTGTATTTTCCAATATTAAAGTTACAGCGATAAAATTTATAAGGGACATAACTAAAAGCCTAAGCTTCCCTGCCCGCCATATTTTCAAAATGACTTAATTTCATACAGGGTGATAGAAATTTAATAAAGTTTAAACCATCTCAACTTATTTTTTTTTAATGAAACACTCGAATTATTTGCACTCGAATTTGCTCGAAGTGGTGGCGGTCACTTGTAAACAGTTATGTATCCTTTTTGTTACCCCATCTGTAAAAGCTCGGATATTTGGCCAGCATGTGTAAAGTTTCAAAGGCTTCGCTTATACGATACAGGCAACTAGGTTTTCTTTGGAATAAACTGGCATTGAGTACACTTTCTTTTTGATTGCACCCCACATATAAAAATCTGGTGGTGACAGATCTGGAGATCTTGGTGGCCAATCCCAGAGTCCTAGACGTCTAATCCGCCTTTTTTCAAACATCTCAATTAATTGGCGGTATACTTCGTTTTCACAATGAGGTGGAGCAACGACTAGCTGATACCAGCAGCTTTTTAGTTGATCTAGGGGTAGATCCTCGCAGAAATATGTTACAACGGTTCTCAAAATATGGTAAGTTTCTACCACCTCGTACGAAATTAAGTCATTTTGTAATTATAGCAGGTATGCTTAGGCTTCTAGTTATGTCCCCTATAAATTTTATCGCTCTAGCTTTATTATTGTCAAATACACATCTTTTTGAATTAGGTAGTGCTTTTTAATTATTTTTTGAACAAAATTAAATATATCAAAAACGGTTAACTTTAAGACTAGGAAAAGTTCATGAAAGTTCACCTAAAAATTGACGTCGAATCCAAAAGTGTATCAATATACAGGGTGTTCCATTTAAAATAAAGATGACGTCAACTTCCGGTATAACGGGAATTGTTAGGTGGACGTCGTTATTTTAGTTGAGAAGGGACCGAAAACACTAGTGCCCAAATTTTCAAAAGTAAAATCGAAGTAGTCTCTGCAATATGTCTAATGTCTCGCCACCGTGGTATACCCTGTATAATCTATGACATATTGAATACGGTGCAAGGATCTCAAAATGGTCCTGCATTTTTCTTACTTGAGACATAATAATTCCTTCATTAAATTTCCAGATCAATTTTCTCGCACACCAGCACAGACACATGCGTATCCTAAGGCTAATATTATTCCATAACAATGTTTCATTTTAAGACAGTGTAAAACAATAATTTGACATTACCGTAGCACAACTACGGTTATGAAATATTTGTCAACATACAACTTGTAACAACTTCTTTAGTAGGCATATTTGTTTGGTATACGAGTAGGTATAGGTACCTAGAAATATCTAATAAAAAAATTAATTGACTACAAACACACACGCAAGGTGTATTAAAATTAACAGAAGGTGTGCTGGATAGATGACGACTATACGTGAGTTGCCAAACAAGCCGTTGCTCAGTGCTCGAATTTTGAAGCAACTATTTTTTAATTAATAAAATCTTCTCTTTGGTGGATTATACAATAACAGACGGTCTTTTGAATCTTGTGAATGTGAAGCGTCATCAAGACGTCCACTGAAGGTATGGATGAGACTATTTGCCGAATGCCGATACAATATCATATATGTTTTGTCTCGTCTTCATGAAATACTAGATGTTAAAATATGCAGTCAGGGTTGTATACAAAAGCCTACTAAATAAATATCTGCTTGTAATTGACCATATATAATAGTTAGGTTAGGAAAATCCGGGCGCGAAATTTGAAATGGGTTCCTAAACACACTTCAGCAAATTTGACTGCCATATCTTATGCGAGATTCAAAAGTGTGATTTGCAGACGGGAATTTCTCGGGTTTTGGGTATTTATTAGCATTTAAACCTATTATCTGTCAAACTTTAAACATATTTCTCTACAATTCAAGACCAAATTGTTTTTTAGACCTATGACTTAAATATAGGTACAAAAGATTTTAAATTAAAGTGTCTGTTTTCCATGGACGTAAGTCGCGTATTAGTTTAACATTTCTTAGACAAGAGCGCCAGGCCAGCTGAGCTTTAAAAATTAAAAAGTCAGGTTAAGGGTTATATTATGGATTGTCAGTGGATTGTTTATATACCTATTTATTTGTTTATTACTATTTTGGTCAATGTTTATCGATTTTTTTATATTAATGATGGAACAATATACCTACTATGTGCACTTTTATAAACGAATAATGGAAAATGGGGCCAAATGTGGAATTCTCCATGTCAGACCCCTTCCATTCTGAACCATAGGATCAAGCAACAACATACGTTTTTTATACAAACATCGCCTTCAAAAATTCGTAATATTTTTATTTTAATAATGTTTGATTAATTTTTTAAAAGTCTCTAAGTCAACTAAAATATCAAGAAATTTATTTATACAACTTATTTCACTAACAGAGAAACTCTATCACGCCTACAGAAGATCTTAAACTTGAGTCCCCATAAGACAACAATACATTGATTTTTAAAATAGGAACCCCTGCCAATTTGAGATCCTAACCTAACTAATATGGTCAATTCAGAAACATGGATATTTTTAACACATCCAATAACTGCAACTTTGAACGGCCTTGGCTTGGGAAATATTGGTAGGTATTACAAAAATATTGATCCCTTTCTTGTAGATATTTATTTTCATTTTTAGCACCTTCAGAAAAAATTAAAAATTAATAGTTACTAAAGTGTGCACAGGTCGGGGGAAGGGGAAAACTTATTTGTACTAACATTTGGTTAGAACAGTTGAAAAGCACAAATGTTTATGTGATTTTCGGATGATTGAAATGCTCTACGAAAAGCGTACATTCGTTTGTATACCTATCATCTTGCTTAGTTTTCGAGGCAGTTAACCAAAATCCAATGAAGTTGAATTTTTGTTTACAATTTCTAGGTATTGTTTATAACTTTCTTTGCATGTATATGTGTATAGCAAATGTAATCAATATTAGTGGCAATTTTGCCTAACAAATGCATCAAATTATATTGTCGGCAAATATGGTAAATATCTGGCAAAAGTCAGGCACATATTATAATTTGTCAGGCGAAAGTGGATCATCAGTCGTCATCATAATGTGGTAAAGGTCTGGTAAATATGACAATTGACGGGCAAACGTGGCAATTATCCAGCTAGCAAATATAAAGTAAAGTTGATTTAACGATAGAAAATCTATTTCGATATTTGGCATTCTATTTTTAGTAACCTATTTATTCTGCAAAATTATGTTGGCAATTAATAGACTAATAGATTCCTGTTTACGTGTATTTGGTTGTAATTTACCTAGATGGTAGTAAACAGGTTTATACTAAAAGTTAAAACGAAAACACAAAACACTTACATGTGGCAAAGCATGTTCTTCAGCTTGCATATTAATATTAGTATATCTGTCACAATAGTTATGATCCATAACCATAATAATGAACTTTACAGTAAAGCAGGGAAAAAGAAATATAATAAAGCACAACACCAATATTTTAAGACAAACAATATTTGAATAAACAAAAGGCAACACAGAAAAACAGAACCAATACGGGCAATAAGCAACAAGTCTTAAAAATATAGGTTATGCGTTATGCTGTTATGCCAGAGAACACTGTTCTCTGGTTAAGCTATGTGTACGAGTTTGCGATATGGCCGTTAAAAATTGTTGGCGCTCTTGAGAAATGATGCATTTTAGTTTATTAATTTTTATGGGTTGGTGTTGATCTCAAAAATATTGCTGTCAAATCAGATTTTCTATCGTTATACGTCACTTTTATATAGTGATTTTTTGACAGTACCTCAGATCTGACTTCGTATTGTGGATGCAGCATGTAAAGACAAGCCCGAAGTTCTATGATTACTATAATTTATAATTTCCTATAAGATATACCTACAGTCCTACGGAAGACATGGATTGTTCATTTCACAAATTGCATTTTTTGTAGAGAATTGCAGGTAGGTAGGTATATGTACATATTTATCAGTGAACTTGTTTGGAACTTACGTAAAGTCGTCTAATAATATACTAGATAGCAGCGTTGACTAGAATTGGATCCATGGAGTAGGAATATGTAGGTATTTATTAACCTATTGATTTTTATTAAAATAATTATTAAACTATTATATATGTAAAGGAACCCCAAAAAATTGATATACAGAGTTGTAGGTTGTATTAATATCATAACTGGTTCTTGGAAAAGTTTCCAGCATAGGTACTTTATAATAATGCTATCTATAACTTTTGTTCGCCATCTAAGTACTCAGTTTCACCACTTGTAGGAGTATTATGCCTATTTTCTACGTTGGTTTTTATATTTATAGGGAGGTAAGGTACAAGCACACTAAGCACAGTAACATGGCGAGCGCGTGTAGAAACTGTAGAAGCGCGTGGGATCTGCTGCATTTTCTCATGATATTTACGTGACCCATTACGTCGATATCACCAATATAATAACGTTGTAACGACGTAAAAATGACGACAATATGTCTCATCGAAATGACGTCATATAAAGACGTCATTTTCACGTCAATCTAGATAATGTGTAGATGACTTGTTTTTATTATTCTTGTCGTCATATAATTCATTATAAGTCATTCGTAATTGGGAGCATGGATGAAAGTTAGGTTTTGAGTTAATAAATAAACAGATTTTATAAACCTCCAAATGTATAAACAGTACTACACCTGCATAATAAATAGTCTTACAAATTAAATATTCAATTTTCGAAACCGATGATTTACATCTTTCAGTTTTTATTCCAAAAAATTAATCCACAATACATATTATGCAATGATAGTCTACTTTTTGCATTATATGAAAGTTATATATATTGCTTCTCCGTTTTTTTAAAATAATAGCCGCATATTATGACGTACATTAGACGTTTCCTAGATGATGTCGCTAATAAGTGTAAAAGAAGATACGTCGAAAAGTTTTAAACACGTCTCTTTTTGGGGGACAATTGACGAATGACGGGTTACACTACAAATCAACGTGAATGAGACGTCAAATGACGCCACTCTGCTGCCTGGGACAGAAGACGGTGTGTCAGGCTGGCCAACCAAAATTGGTCGGTCGTGTGCATTATCTCGCAGCACACGTCATCTGCGAGATAGTTGTGGCGCAAGTGTCGCACAGTGGCATATGTAAATACTGTTAAGCACAGAAGAGACTCTCTCTTCTCTTTTGTGTATATACAGAGGGGCGGGCGCTTCGTGTGTTTTCTCAAAAATTTGAGTGGCCCACCGTGTTTGCCTTGTAACTCGCGTAGTTATAATGCAATCGACTTTTAACAGTGCTAATTTTAAAGGCCTTTCAAGCACTACAAAAAATATTCTATAAGTTTTTCCCAAAAAATGCATCGGTTTTCCGTTATTTAACGTTGAATACTTCGAACAAAGTTCTCGCACGTGACGTCACAGTCGCTTGATCGTTGACATACTGTTGGACATACTACGTGGATCTGCGCATACCGTTATCTTTGTCCATCGCGCTTTTGGGTTCTGTTGTGATCACGTTGTAAACAGTCGACAAATTTAGCTCCGTTCTAACGCGACTGTCGTCATGTCATGATAAGCACACGTGTTCAAGACTGCAGTCTCCGCTAGGTTACGATTTATTCAACTATTTAGAATTAGTTTTTGAATGTTATTTTAGTCATGATACAAAGACAATGGCATGTCAGGTTGACGAACCAAAATTGGTCAGTCATTCGATTTCTCGAAAACCATAAGTCCTAGCGTGCTGTTTTTTTAAAACGTTTTCATAGTTTTGTCTACATTACTTTCGATATATTCATATATAAATTCTTAATAATTAATAAAGCTCTCCGCAGGGTGAAGTTTTTCGTGCACAGGTTTGCTAGTAGCAATTTTAACAGTGCCGTATCGTGGGGAAAATTTTTGCACATGTCAAGGAAACGCCTTAGATAAAAAGTAGAAAATTAACCCTGTAGAAAATAACTCGTTAAAATGGGGTTTCCTGAGGTTTGCTGATTTGTTGTAAAATTTCAAAACAAAAAAAAACCGATCGTTTCAAACAAAAATCCACCTACCTTAAAAGCCAAGTTTGCAAAGACAGCAGAAGAGCTGGAACAGCGGAATGGGAAAAAAAGAACAACATATTTACACAGATTAAACTCATCATTTTACCATCAAAATTGTTTATTTCATGTACTAAATTTCGATTTATGGCCTTCATAGCTAAAGCATTTAGTCTGTCATTAAGCATGGTATTTCGCAAAAATGTTTGTATGTTGTCATTGGAGTTGATAATTTTTAATATTTTAGATGTTTCGATAAATGTTTCACTAAGGTCAATCTCCATAATAAATAAAAGAAGATTCATTGCTCCAACAATTTCTTTTAAATCTTCTATCGAGTAAATTACCTTCAATTCAGTTCTTAATCTTGATTTGCTCAACATCGGATAAAATGAACATACATCGCTTAAAACAGTTAGAGGGAAATTTTTTGAAAACTGAATATTTATCTTTGTTAAAAAGATCAGCCGCTTGTAAATGACCCCGGTAAGAAAAGCGTTCCTTCCACAAACTTCTTTGGCAATAACACTTCGAAAATTATCATCCATTCGCCTTCTTTTAGATGTTGGATATTCTGATTCAACAATGTTTTTAAGAGAATCAGTTTGATTTCTAATGTCAGAAACACTTTTTTCGAAAATTAGTAGGTCTTTTTGCAACTGTACGCTATCCTTATTTCTTTATTGCAATTGATTATACAATATGTCAACATGTAGCAAAATTTTATGGAATAATTTTAACCAAAATATAAATTCTGGATCTTCCAATGCCCTTCTAAGACCGGATGCTTCATTTGAAGTAACACTTTTCTCACATCTGGTTTCAATTTCTTCGAACACTTCTACAAGCTTTTCAAGATTTTCGTGAACAAAATTAACTGTGCGAATATTATAATTCCATCTAGTTATCACTGCCCTTGATAATTTTTTATTTATTATCTATTGCAAAACATCACAACGATGAGATGAGTTTGAAAAAAAAACAGGTACCTATGGCCGACAGATTATTGAAAAACACGCGTACTTTTGCATTTTGTGACGCCGATTTCTGCATAATGAGGTTTAATTGATGGGCATAACAATGAATAAAATGAGCATTGGGATATTTTGTCTTAATTTGAGCTTGAACGCCGGGGGTCAATTTCATGTTCAATGCATGTTTTTAACCCATCGGCTGTTTTATCTTTCACCCTAATAAAACCCCAAAAATATTCTCTGATGGAACCTTCATAAAAATATCTTAACATTCAAACCATTTGACAATAATTTGAGATATCAGTGGTTTCATCGCATTGTATTGATAAATAGTCTGCCTTTTCAATTTGTTTTTCAAATTTCTTCCTTACACACTTGTAATATACTGTCTAGAATTTCATTTTGGATAATATTTGAGGTTCCTTTAAAAACGGGTGCTGTACGCAAATGTTCTTTTAGTATATTATCCAGCTTTGCAGTGAAATTAATTAGTTCTTTAGATATTCTTTGCTTCTTAGAGGATTCACTTTCATTATGACCTCTAAGTGCTAAATCAAAAGCACTACAAAATTTTACACAATTCATTATCCTTTTTAAAATATGTATTATTATGCGAAATAATACCATCCCTGTATGCAGAGCTTAACTGAGACATAATATTAACCTTACCGAAGAATTGATGTGGTCACGCGACGATTCATGTTTCCTCATTTTTCAGGAAGATGGTGTAAATCATTAACTCCTTTTCTTGCTTTCTTGCCCAGTTGGGGTCCATTCTGGAGTCGGCTTTATAAAAAAAATAAGCACGGAAAACAATACAATAAATTTGTTATCTCACGCCCACATATCCAATTTTTTTTTAAATGTCTTTTGAAAACGACGCGTAAAAGACTGGTTTTCGGCCTTTCGTTAACAAGTTTGTGACAACTTTATATCAAACAATGGCCTCCCCAGTTCTTTAATTTTAAGTTTATCGGCTAATGACAGCCTATCAAAATTTATTTGAGTGATAATATTTACCGAATTCATTATTAAGTATCACTATTATACGAATTATAAAACCCACTCACTCTGCTAAAACGCACTCTTTCAAAACTCGAAATGAACTGGGATCGGCGAGTCAGCGGTCGAATACGCACGTCGCACATAAGCTGCACCCCGATTGCTCTTATGGAATCGGATATTATCTGGAACGTTCGACAGGAATGTCTACTGTGCTAATGCAGGCCGCAGTTTTTCAGCGCCGAGCGCCGGAACGATGCAATATTCTAGACATGATATGAGCGAGGGTTTTTAGAAATTTAGAAATTTTAACTACTTATATAAATAATAATAATAAAATGAATAGTCATACAAATACAGTAATAATAAATATTTAAATACACATTTAGGTAACCTGAGGTAACCTTTGGGTAGTTACTCGTATTCAAATGTCTTTGTCCATTGACCATTGTCTTTGTATCATGATTTTAGTCGTATTTCAATAAAATTTGCAGGCACGTAATTTTAGGCATAGAACACAGAAAAATGCAAGGGAATCTGCGATGATCATTATGGCAGGGCATTTTGGTAAATAAATATTTTTTATAATATAATAATAATAATAATAATAATAATAATAATAATAGAAAAAGAAATAATTATTTTTATTAAATATAATAATTGCACGGAGTCTACTATAGAAATATAGAAGACTTAGGCTTATCTCGAAAGCTGACCTTTAGCTTTTTGAGGTCAGCTGGGCTGAAGTCAGAGACTGAAGGTTTTATATTAGCTTGCCAAGATGGTGTACTGAACACCCTGGTCTACCGAAGCCGCGTGATGGGTATAGAAGTGCCTGACGTTAGCTGCAGAGCTTGTCGTCAGGCCCCAGAGACCATTATGCATTTGCTGTCAGCTTGTCCAGCATATGCGGTCTCTGCCTATATCCATCGACATAACGCGGCATTACGAGTGCTGTATTATCACCTACGGCACTCGTACGGTATAGATCAGACACCGGTGTTGCCCTATGCTCCGGGGGATATTGAGTCCGTTGTGGGGAATGAGAGGTCCCGGATATACTGGAACTATTCATTCCCCACCGTCAGGCGGATACAAGCCAATAAGCCTGACATAGTCCTCCTCGATCACCAACTCAAGACGATGTTTGTTATAGAGTTTTCGGCTCCGGCTGAAAAGAACATCGTCTTGAAAGAGGAGGAGAAACGGACAAAATATCGAGATTTACTCTCCGAACTCCGCAGGCTGTACCCGGGTTATTCTGTTAAAATGGTGGTTCTTATTATTGGCTCTCTCGGAGGTATGCGACAATCATTGCTCTCAGAATTAAGAACCATCCCGGCATGCCGTCAATCGGCAGAAGTCATCGCTGGGAAGATGCAGAAGGCCGTCATACTTGGCTCGTTGCGTCTACTCAGGACACATGAGTTGCGACCTCAATGACCACTTACCCCGCGGACGTGGGGAGTGGTCGTTGAGTAACGAGGCTGGAGGGACTCTCTGGACTAGTCGGAGGCCAGGGGGGACCGACCGGCAAAAAAAAAAAAAAAAAAAAAAAAAATAGAAAAAGAAAATAGATGTTGACTGTTTATATTAGGATCGCGTCTCATTAGTTAGTTTTAAAAAATCATTAAAATGACACTGTGTAAGAAATGTTTGTATAATGTTGCAGAATATGATTATAAGTTAACTTAAATTTTATTGACAATTCGTATCACTCTTGTAATATGATTTTGTAATGATAATTGAGGGTTGATATTATAAGAAATTTACTATAGTATATTAATATACTGGGTGTCAAAAAAGTCCCGGGACGGTCAAATATTTAGAAAAATATGCGTCGTATCGGAAAACAAAAAAATAGGGGTTCAATATTTTTGAAAAAACTATTCAGACATACCAAACTCAACCTCCCCACTCCACCCACTGGGGCGGGGGTGGGAGTAACTGGGTGGAGTGGGGGGGTTGAGTTTGGTATGTATGTATGTATGTATATGGGTCGGAGTGTAGTGGAAGGTAGTGTTACACTCCCATTCCACCACAGCACTTAGGCCTCATTAGGCCCTTTATGCATTCCTCCTTTTTACTTGAGTACTTTTCTTCAAACCAACCTATTTATTACGGGTGGCCTGGTGGCAAAGTCTCTACAATTTGTATGTATGATAGTATGGTTCTGAGTTACCGAGATTAATTACTCTGGTCCTCATTACCATTTATCTGGGACCACGCGTCCGCGGCAGATGTGTTGAGTGTTCCCAGGTCTCGGGCAGACGCCACAGTCCGGGCCCAAGCCTGCCTAGGTCACCCATCCAAGTGCCACCAACGCCCGCCCAGCATAACTTTGAAGATCTTACCGGTCATGTCTAAGCGGCTAGGCAGTCCCATTCAGTCACCTTAGTCACCTCTTACGACAGGTAGGAGGTACCCTGGGTCTATTCTACAATTGTGGCCCCGAACCCAGAGGGGGATTGGGTTGAGTTTGGTATGTCTGAATAGTTTTTTCAAAAATATTGAACCTCTATTTTTTTGTTTTCCGATACGACGAATATTTTTCTAAATATTTGACCGTCCCGGGACTTTTGCTTCCGCTTTATTATTTTTAGACCGTCGATTTGAACGACATGTAGCCGGTATACAAAAAAAAGTTTGGGACAAAAAGTTCTTATTTTTCATCGTAGAATCGGAATCTGCAATAAAAGTTGGGGGTTGCCATTTAAAATTCGGGAGTTACCCCCACCCCCACCCCAGTGGGTGGAGTGGGAGGGTTGAGTTTAGTATGTCTGAATAGTTTTTTCAAAAATATTGGACTCCTATTTTTTTGTTTTCCGATACGACGCATATTTTTCTAAATATTTTGACCGTCCCGGGACTTTTTTGACACCCGGTATAATCTGGAATCTGGAATCTGGAATATGTCCGGAGTGCGGATCGAGATCCGCTGCACTTAGGCCCCATTGGGCCCCTTGTGCTTCCTCCGTGAGGGAAATGTCTCCCTAGGTCATCGACCAGCCCAATGTTGTACAAAAGGTGATGATGTTGCCCAGGGGCATTTCCCTCAAATTGGCCATAGAAGGCCAACGTTCCCCCAATATGGATTCTCTGGTCGATGACACGGCAGGACATTCGCAAAGTACATGCTCGATCGTTTCATCTTCTTGTTCACATCCTCTGCAGATGGGTGTCACTTTGTCTCATGTTATAGATGTGTTTCCTTACCCGGCAGTGTCCGGTTAGGATTCCTGTAACAAATCGCAGCTTACCCCTGGACATTGCCAGATAGTTCCTCGCCGTCTCTTCGCTGGGATATCTCAAGAGATTTCTGGCCAGCTGAGAGCTGCTTGTTTCATCCCATAACGTCTTAAATTTTATGTGGGTGTTTTCCTTTATTAATTGAAGTTTCGCTGCAACTGGTAGCGTACTTGAAGGACCAGGCCCAAGGATACTCAGGTTGGCTGCCTTCTTGGCCAGTTTGTCAGCTTCTATATTGCCGTTGCATTGTGAGTGTCCTTTGACCCAGCACAGGCAGATGTTATTCATCTGACATGCTCTCACAGGTGCTTGGTGACATTCCAATGTTGATCCTTTAGTTATTTTATAATTTTTCAGGGCCAGTAGTGATTGTCTACTATCTGTGCAGATTCTTATTGTCTTGCCCGTTATTTCTCTGCGAGCAATCTCTTGTGCGGCTATGGTTATACCAGCGAGTTATGTTTGTACTACACTGGCATTTTTATCCATAGTCCAGCTGCATGGGAGTCGCAGATTCCTGGAATATATACCACAGCCTGCTCCATCCTTTTTCTTTGATCCGTCCGTGAAGACATAGTTTACACCTTCAACGCCGGCCTCGTCTTCACCAGTAGTGTGTATGGTGTAAGGTTTATCAAAGACAAGCCGAGGCGGAATACCATCTGCACATGCCTGTAAAAGGGGTATCTTTCTGACAGCCTCAGTCCACAGGCGGCTTCTGGTTTGGCCACAGCTTGCATTTGGTAGTATGCCAACAGATTTAAGGCGAGTCATGGTAGTCAGAGCCACTTCTTCTAGATGTAGGTCTAGTGGTGGGAGACACAGCATTATCTCCATTGCTCTCGTTGGTGTTGTTCGCATGGCTCCGGTTATGCTCAGACAGGCAACTCTTTGTACCTGGCCTAGCTTGAGTTTTGCTGTTATTTGTTGACTCTTGGGCCACCAGACAACAGCTCCATAGGCCAACATTGGTCTTATGATAGCAGTGTAAATCCACAGGACCACCCTGGGTTTCATTCCCCAGGTTTTCCCTACTGTCCTGCGACACTGCTCGTATGATATGTAGGCCTTATTTATTCTTCTTTCGAGGTGAAGATTCCAGTTTAATTTAGCATCGAAAGTTGCCCCCAAGTATTTCACCTGTGGTGCAAAATTTAGTGCTGTGTTTAGGAGAACAGGGGCTCTCATTGGCTCCAGTTTTCTTTTCCGTTTTTTTTAAAGAGTACCATTTCCGTCTTCCTGGGGGACACCCGGTATAATGAAGCCGTTCATTTCATTATGTATTTCGACTTTAATAATATATGCTTTTAATATATACTTTTTACAAGGTAAATATATTTTCAAGGTAGGTACCTAATTTTCACCTTTAATTCAAATAAAACATCCTATGTATTTAATGGCGTTAAATTAAAATCCGACGCTGTTCTAATAATTATGAGTGCTCATGTCGACACATAATAAGCCCCAGATTCATCGAATTAATTTAAGAATTATGCCTCATCGCCCGCTGCACTCTTATTGGTCCAAAGTTATCAGACACCCGCTATCCAAGTCTGCATCCAACCTCACTTATTTTAAAATTGTACTGTTTCTGATCTACGATTTTTGTAGGATTATCATAACATAAGCTTAGGTATATAGAAAATGCCTACTTGCCAAATTATAAATTTGCAATTCTTATAGGAAATACTCCTTCAAGGGTGGTACGACATTGACTCGACTTCTAATTCGACTGCTGCAGTTTCTGCACTACAGCACTGCACAAAACACATACAGACTACACTGTCTATATATATATATATATATATATATATATATATATATATATATATATATATATATATATATATATATATATATATATATATATATATATATATATATATATATATATATATATATATATATATATATATATATATATATATATATATATATATATATATATATATATATATATATATATATATATATATATATATATATATATATATATATATATATATATATATATATATATATATATATATATATATATATATATTATATATATATATATATATATATATATATATATATATATATATATATATATATATATATATATATATATATATATATATGTCAACTAGGTACGTAAATTATCTAGAATCCATGAATCACATCATACACCTCCAGGGATGACATGACGAGATACGTGATCCACAAAGAAAAGAGGACCCCTGAGGTGAAGTACTTGAGACATGTAGGTCCTCCTAATTCACCACCGACATATTTGGATCTTCTTAACAGCAGGATGATAATGACTAGAACTGCTTCCGTGCAGAATATTGTTACAGAAAATGCCAAGCTGCAACAGAAATTATTCTTTTAATCTATCGCATTGTTATTTTTTGCATATTTAAAAAGATATTTTGATTTAGCTGAATAGTGACATTTGATTCAAAGCATTTAATTATATTGAATAATGGCTATTTAATTTGACTATATGCAGGGTGGAACCAAAGGAACGATTTCCCATAATACCGTCGAATGTTCCCGTTGAATTAAAAATACTGCAATTTCCTATCAATGTAGCTTTGCTATGACAATCAATAAGTCACAAGGGCAAACGTTGAGCAAAGCTGACAGATTTAACTAAGGGTTGCTTTACCCATGTGCAGCTATATGTGGCATGTTCACGTGCGTGGGATGCAATTAGCGTTGTTGTTTTAGCCCAAGAAAATCGTACACCAAACATTGTATATAAAAAGATTATTCAATGAGGTTAATACGAATGGGCAAAATAAAACAAATAGCAAAGAAATGAATAAAACAAATTAAAACAAAAATTAAACGAAAATAAATAAATAAAAATTAAACAAAAAAAAAGAGCAAAATAAAAACAGGTATACATGGAATACAGAATTATTAACTTTTCGTAAATTCTGCGAAAAAACACTTTTGGTTAAATTCGCGCTGACGAAGTCGAGGGTATACTATACTTTTTATTTTGATAGAAGGTAAAGAAGCCGCCAATTGATGTATCAAAACCTTTTAAACCTGAGAACTTGGTCCCCTTTGGAATTTCATCCATTTGATAAACTTATTCTAGAACATCTAGAACGTTTTCTTGTCACGTACCTACTCCAATTGGCAGCTGCTTATATAAAGCAGCTGCAGCTGCAACTTAAATCTTGAACTGTGCTCAAGCACAGTTCAAGATAGATATACTCAGTCATTGCCAGTTCAGTCAGTCGTAAGTCTAACTTAAGTTAGTTTGTAATTTTGTATCAGAATGTTTTGTCTTCATTTACCTATTATATTCTGCATAAACCATCGATGGATGCAAAAAAATCCACGTGCAGCACAGTACACGTGATAGAAGTGATTACTTCTTTACCGATTCGTTGTGAGAGTGAGGGGGAGAGAGTGAGAGATAGAGAGGGAGAGGGAGAGAGAGAGAGGTATTGTACATATTGTGTGACACATAATATGTTCGTGATTCTAAACGGTGTAGATTTCTCGAGAATATAGCATCAATCGTTGTTCCTGATTTAGTCGTGGCAATATTCCGGTCGTTCTTAATATCTAAACCGAATTTCTCACGAGGAGAGTGAAGTAGTGGCAAGGACGCATCCTTCGCAAAAAGATCATCATCCACTTGGATCAGATTCGAAAGCCCAATCCAGATATATCCAGCAGGATATGCATAAGTAATATTGTATTCTGGTTAATTCCGATTCTTTCACGATCGTTTATAAATTATATCAAAATTTCTTTTTGCTTAGAACACTTGTGGGGGATCGTTGCCCAGGTCAAAGCTGCATTCGCTATCTCTGTTTCTCATTATATCAAAATTGCTTTCCGCTTTAGAACACTTGAGGGGGATCGTTGCCCAAGTCAAAGCTGCAATCGATATATATCTCTCTCCCTCTTATCTGTCTTATGCTTTATCTCACTTGCGAGGCGAAAATGTTATAAAATGTGTCGTGACGTGACCTTGAAAGATGATCTAGCTATCACCTTCGATTTCCGACGTGGATGAGTTGGGGCAGAACGCCAGCTAGTACACGCCAGATAGATTGCGATAACTCATCTATATCATCATCCAACTACTTTAAGGGTAAGTTTAACGTTATTCGAGGGTAACAGAACTGACCTGCACACAAAAAATACGCCAAAACTGTAACCACGCCCTCGGAGGCTGGTCACAAAAAACCACAACATCGAGCAAAAACTATATCAGCAAAAACTATCACAACAAAGATAAGACACCATGCCTAATACGGAAACAACTGAACAGATTAAACGTAAACGTAAGAATAAAACTAAACAACCATCGGATATGAAAATAACTAAAGACAGGGAAATAGATCCTGATACAGAACCAATAATTAATAAAAACCTCAGCCTAGCAGATAGATACGCAAGATATGAATACGACAGCCAATTACCAGACAGCTCACAAAACAATACATCAACTTCATCATCCGGCTCTGCAACTTACATAATCCCTAAATTACCACCCCTATTTATACCCGTATTTTGAATCTGTGAAGTTATGGAACTTCACAGATTCAAAATACGGCACTCCGCTAACTGAACCATACACACAACTTCAATACTTGCCACCATTCAAATCAAATAAAAAACCAAGAATAATCACTCAAATTACACCAGTCACTACTTCCACTCGCAATACACCCACATATACAACAAAATTGCGAATACCATAGTAACTACTACCATAATAAATTCACCTAGAAAACATATATTTCAAGAAAGGCAATAAATATGGAGAAATTCAACATACTACAACCCCAGAGAGTTTACACTCAGATACACGGAGAAATACCATTACAATATGACGAACAACTCATAATAGAACATTCAAAGACACAAGAAATGGAAATAGACAATTTAGATGACAATACTCAAAACATACAAAAACCCAACACAGACAAGAAAACAACAAATACAAACACCAATAAAAGAGTCAAAAAGAAATACAAACAATTAAATTTAGACACGATAGAAACCGTATCTAATACACCAGTCATTCAGACAGATAGTCAAACAGAAAGCACATTAAATACAAACACCGATCAAACCTCAGATTCAAATAACACACATACACATACAACATAAATACATAAACCACCCCCAATACATATAGTCACAGAAAATAACCTAAAACTAATCAATTATTTAAACAAAAAAATTATCCCAAAACCAAATTATAAATTCAATAACGATTCACTCACATGCTATACCAACATGGTAGAAAAACATAATAAAACAATAAAAATATTACAAATCAACAGAAAACAACACTACACCCACAATAACCAAAGGTTAAAGCCAATAAAAATGGTGACTAAATATATATCAATGGATATTACGAACAAATTCAAGAAGATTTACTAAACAAAAACCTACATGCAATAAATATCTCGAGTCATGATATCCAGAGACGGTAGAAAGAAACCTTCTATCTAATATACTATTAATAACCATACCAAATGAAGAAGCTGAAAACTTCTTCAAATTAGGCAATTTATGCGGCCTAAAATCAAAGACAAGCGACTACATACAAAAAGACCTACCACAATGCCATAGATGCCAGAGACTGGGGACTCCTCCAACTATTGTACTTTAAGAACCAGGTGTGTCAAGTGCTCATTAAATCACCCAGGCACACCCTGCACAGCAACCACATAGACCTGCGACCTTTGCGGGGGTAATCACCCCGCAAATTACAGAGGGTGCCCCAGATATCTAAGCGTACTAGAAATACAACCAAGACCTAACGCACAAACAACAATAACAACAGAACACAACCCACAAAACAACTATCAACAAATACCCACCCCCACGACACAACTCACAACAGAACAAGCAGACAGACAGACTGAAGACAATATAAACAAATGGACGCAGTTCCGACAAAACACCATAGACAAAAACACAAATGACAACCAAGACATAGAAACAACCGAAAACCATCATATTAAAAATATTAAAAGAATTAAATATAACCATAGTTTTGAAAATTATAAAAAAACTACTTAATCAAATAAAAAGCACAGCAGAACCTATCGATAAAATATGTTATAATCGAGGCAATTTCACAGATAATCGAATAAACACACACACGTAAAAACACATACAATCCCAAACCTCAAATTTCATTCAAATAACCATGTAATACGAAAAAACAGTAACGTCATGCAAAAGAAAAACAAAGAAAACAGAAAGAAAAGAGGCATCAAAGCATGACCTAAAGTAAACATAAAAAATAATTAAACAACAAAAAGACCCACCCAAACACTAAAATAATTAACCTAGACCTAAGGTGACATGTTACCAGAGCTATAATCCTCACAATGTAAACTAATAAACTAACAAACAAATAACATAACATTAGAACCAACTTTTCCTTATACCCTCCTGCCGCACCAACAATAAAAATCCCCATAGTAAACAACCGAATAAACAGCTAAGTCTAGAACACTGATATATCCGGCAAAAGTATTTCGTTAGAAATAGGAGCCATGAAAAAGAGCAAAACACGAGCCGTACCTTGAAAGATCACTCTCATGCGGCTAAAGAAGTATTCACTTCAAAAAATAAACTGCGGAACTAATCTACATGGCTCGAGATGCTTTATTTTTTTGTAAGTCTGATTAGTTAAACCCTTGCGATCGTTAGCAGTAACTTAGTTTACGTTGACATCTAGTTACAAGTTTCTCATTATAGATACAAGATGAGTAATTTGTGCCCGATAACTTGTATAACAGCATTTACAGTACGTACGCAATTAAGAAATGTACATGCTAGAGCAATTAGAATAAACTTTAATTATGCAGCCGCTTCCTTCACTGGTATTGTTTCTCGTTTCCGTTTAAGTGGTTTCCGTTTGTAGAAAATGTGCATCTGGCTTTAAACTGCAATTTTGATGTACTGCAAGTTGTTAATATTAGATTTCGGGACTTCGGTGTTAGTTTCTTTGTTTAGTACTAATACTATAAAAGCTGTCTTTAGTTGCAAGCACAGTGTGCGAATAGACAATTTTTGACACAAGCAGTACCTACCTACACCTTCAATTCTTGAGAAAAATATTTTATTGCTACATAAAATATAGGTAATGACATGCTTTTAAAGAATATTAATTGCGGAAAATGATATCGCTAAGTTGATGGCCATTTTTGTTGGGGACAGTTTGAAGTCTCTCCTGGAAGTTGGTTCTCTTTCAAGAATGTCGCGCGCGATGCCGCCGATCCCTTGTCCTATTGCGGCCCACAACACTTCAGGTGTTGTCGGTTTACCCTGATAAACACGCAGGAAGATGGTCCAGTCGTTCAAGGTAAAAATATGCTATTAGATAATGATTTACGATGTATTCCAAATTTTTAACTCAGACCGTTTTTCTAAAGTATTGATTTTTTAAAAAAGTTTATTGTAAATTGCCCCCAAAAAATGTGATTGGTTTTTACCCGCAATTTCCCATAATTGAGGAGCAAGTATGCAAATCCAGATAAGGCCATAGGAAGTGATTCCGAGATAACCGCAAAGAACTTGTAACTCCTAATCCGCTAATCTAAAAACTTTCTGTGGTAATTAATTAGTATTTATGATAAGAAGATAAATACGGCATATCGATTAAAAAACGCTTACCGTTATTTTTTTTTTAATCATTTAAGGTTGGATTTATCTGATTTTCTGGTTGGATCTGGACGTGTTCAGATCAATCCCAAAAATGCTGTAGTTTGCTCCAATCACTTTACTAAAAATTATTATGAGCTGGACCTTCAGAATGAGCTTTTACGTAAAAAAATATTTTAATTGAGTGATTTTCAAGGTCACGTCACGACACATTTTATAACATTTTCGTCTTGCAAGTGAGATAAAGCATATGACGGATATGAGGGAGAGAGAGAGATAGAAACAGAGATATCGAATGCAGCTTTGACTTGGGCAACGATCCCCCACAAGTGTTCTAAAGCGGAAAGCAATTTTGATATAATTTCTAAACGATCATGAGAGAATCGGAATTAACCAGAATACAATACTACTAATGCATATCCTGCTGGATATATCTGGATTGGGCTTTCGAATCTGATCCAAATGGATGATGATCTTTTTGCGGAGGATGCGTCCTTGCCACTACTTCGAAAGAGAAAGAAATTCGATTTAGATATGAATAAGGACCGGAACATTGCCCCGACTAAATCAGGAACAACCAAACAGGAGAAGGTTGAAAGAATTAGGAGCGGAAAACCTTTAACGACTGGACTAATAGGATGAAGGCGCAGGTTAACAAGTATAGCGATCGGGAAAGGCAAATATCTATTATATCGACGTAACGAGTGGAACGACGTAACGACTGTTTTTCACGAAGTGACTACGTTGCAAGTTTCGTCGTCTAACGAAATCAGACTGTGGCATGGGTAAGCAAATTAAAATTGATAAATCTGGAGACAAGAAAGCTTAAAGATTTGTTTTATAGGTCTCTAGTGTAACTTGATTTTATATCAGTTAACATCATTAAGAATCATTAAATAACATCATATAGCTTTGTTAGGCATAGAGTGCATATTTTCGCAATTTCCAATTATTATTATTAAGCGAATTATGTTATCTCACTCTGTTCCAGTAAATTACCGTCGGCATCCTTGGATATTTTTGAAGTGAATACTTCTTTAGCCGCATGAGACAGTTTTCAAGGTCACGACACATTTTATAACATTTTCGTCTCGCAAGTGAGATAAAGCATATGACGGATAAGAGGGAGGGAGAGAGAGAGAGACAGACAGACAGAGATATTGAATGCAGCTTTGACTTGGGCAACGATCCCTCACAAGTGCTCTAAGGCAGGAAGCAATTTTAATATAATTTATAAACGATCATGACAGAATCGGAATTAACCGGAATACATTATTACTTATGCATATCCTACTGGATATATCTGGATTGGGCTTTCGAATCTGATCCAAATGGATGATGGTCTTTTGCGGACGATGTGTCCTCCTCACTTGCCACTACTTCACTTTCTTCGTGAGAAATTCGGTTTAGATATGAATAACGACCGGAATATTGCCACAACTGAATCAGGAACAACGTTTGATACTATATTCTCGAGAAACCTACACCATTTAGAAACACGAACATATGTGTCATACTTCAGTTACCATAAATCAAATATGTACAATACCTCTCTCTCTCTCTCTCTCCTCGCTCTCTCTCTCTCAGTCTCTCAACGAATCGGTAAGGAAGTATTCACTTCTATCACGTGCAGAGGCGTATTATAGCAGAAGCCCAAGAAGCCCGGGCTTGCGGCGCAAAAATTTCAAGGGGCGCAACATTTTGGAAAAGGATTTTATAATAAAATCATTTATTGGTCGGAGCAAAAAACGACGAAATTCACGACCATTAACTTCTTGAAGCAGCGTTCGTTCCCATTCTGACAAAACCATAAGGGTTCCTCGAATTAAATTAGGCGCCGCGCCGCATATGGCGCGGCGCCTGTTAGGCGGCGTCCCTCCAACGCACTTATGTGTAATGACATATTAGGCGGGAAAACCTCAAAAACGCTAAAACTAGCGACGCGCTTGAAATGCTCAATGCACAAAGACATACTAGAGACATATAAAGACATATTGAGATTAGCTGGCGGATTTCAAGCGCGCCGCTAGTTTTAGCGTTTTTGCGATTTAGCGTTTTTCCCGGCCTAATATGACAAGACTGATTGACAAGATGAAAGCTGAGCATTCCAAGAGGCGAGAGGCGTATTTAGAGATTAATTAAGAATTCTGATTTTTAAGTTCCTTGCCAGTTAGGACCACGGAAGAAATCAAAGAAAAAAAAAGTTAATTGAATCTTACAAGGAAGATCTTGATCATAACTTGGAAAGCGACCTGCTCAAATCAGGAATCTAGGTCTTTCGTCTAATGACACTTGGACTTTCTAAAAATATTTTGAAAAATATTGTCATGTTTCCTAATCTTGTGATTTTGTTGAGAATGTTTGCCCGTAAAGCGGTGACTAATTGTACGGGTGAAAGATCGTTTTCGGCGTTGAAGAGAGCAAAAGACTACCCCAGATCGACATTATCGAACCTCAAAATGAACGTACTAGCGATAATGTGCATCGAAAATCAAGTGCTAAATGCCCTCCGTTTTGACAAAATTATCAACGCGTTTGCTAACGAGAATGCTAGTAAAAAAGCTTTTTTGAATGAACTATTATGTATAATTATGTACGAATTACTGTATTACTATCACTAATAATAAACAATACACGTTTAAAAGACAGTTTTACAATCAATGTACCCAGCTGTCCTACCATTATCAAAATAATAATATCAAACACTAAAATTTAAAAAAGTGTTGGTGAAATAGAAAAAAAATAAGTGGGTAAGGGAGGGGGCGGGATTTTCTCACTGATCACGTGTACTGTACTGCGCACGGATTTTTTATATTTCTTGTATTTAAGAGGTATACTATAGTATACCTATTAAATGTAGATAGTAGCCCCTTTCAAATCGATCTATTATGTATAATAGATCGATTTGAAAGGGGTTACTATCTACATATCGAGTTGTTCGGGATACTTACTTTCCAGGATTAACATAGAAGACCCTGCCCTTAACATGCTGATAAACAGCAGCAATTGACCATGCGACTCCGATGCCAAGGAATACGTTAACTGCGTTACTTCCGGTTACGTTACCTACGCTAGCGTCTGCGTACTTGTCGTGGATGGCTGCTACCTTACTAGCGAATGTGTCTGAAAGTAAAAGAGAAATTAATATTTCGAAATATTTAATATTTATATTTAGTTTGATCATTAATATGGGAAGTATGTTACGCTACTGCATCGTTATTGGATCACCTGGTATTGGCAATAGTCATATAATCCCAAAAGCAGTTCCCATAAGTCATGAGTCCTTGTAGAACTACGGACGATTGTCGGTGTTTTTTGATTGCTTCTAGTCAGGCCTGCGAATAGTCCAGATCTCAACCCCATAGAGCATTTATGAGATAATATGGGTAGACGACTTAAAAAATTCTCATCCCTTACCATGTCTCCTATGCTGGCTTAGAAATATGGAACATTGATCAAGACGATATTAGACGTATGATTTTAATATAATTTTCGTTCATTCTTTTTAAATTTAAAGTTTTCGAAACTATATGTTTCTATGTCAAGTAAAACGTATCGCATCTAATATTTTGTTATGATAGTCCTTTCAAGAACAGCGGGAGCATTAATTAGACCAAACGGCATCATTAAATATTCGTAATATCCATCAGGCGCCGTTGTAGGAATGAACGTTCATCCACAGGAATTTGGTGATATTCTGCGACGTCGTATAACATTTACTACTATCAAGATTATCTAGAAGATGCCTATTTGAGGTAGGTAGGGGGTTTTTTCATTGACATCCATATTATAGCATTCGTCTTCTCCAATTTTAATTTTCACGAACAGAATAGCACATGAGGATTTTTTATTCTCTCTTGATGACTTAAATGTGGTATCATCCCTATAGTTTTTATATCTATAACATTATTTGAACTCGTCTGCATACTACAAGTCTATCTGCACTGCAAGGTTTAGTAAAATCATGCTCTTTAATAACTTTAAATTTGAAACAATATTAATTTCCATTTGAATTATCTTTTGTGCATCCACTTTGTACATAAGTATTATAGGAGGTGTATATACGAAATTAATGAAACACTGATGTCATATGCTATGGTTATTTGTTATGAGTTAATTATAATTTCAATAGTTATAGTTATGCATTCGCTTTGTAACACACAGTTTCTTATTTTTGTGTACACGAGTAAAACTTAAAAACCATTTACTGTTTATCTTTCCCCATTTTCGCAAGGTCTTAAGAATTCCATAATCGGTAGCTAATGCCTGTTGGAGCAGAAAAGATTTATCGACTGTAAATTACAGGTCCCGAAATTGAAGATGAGGGAGTCTTTATTCCTCTGATTCGTTTAGTGAAACTTCTCAAGCGTATCTCGCAACAACGCCCTTTAAATAATGAAGTTATGGATACCCTAAGTCAAAATTTCCTTAAAGTTATCTGATGTCCTGTGTCCAATGCTGTCCTATAGGCATTTTCAATTCCTTATTTCTTTCTCAGATTTTATATTTTGCTAAAAAAAATGACTTCTATTTGGATATGAAAGAGTAATAAAAGGTCATCAAAAATGAAAATCCTTAATAAATGTAATGTAGTTAGTTATAGGATTCTGAAGTCTATTGAAGTCTATTCTGAAGTGTATAATGCGTTTCAAACTATCGGCCGAGCTCTCTCATTACCATTAGGCACAGATATAATAATAATAATAATGTTCTTTATTTTATACGTGCATACAATAATCATCAAACAATAATAATTGTGTAAAATGGTGTATATATAAAAAAACATAAAATACTCGAAAATAAATTCTAGGTTGAACAAAATACAAGTACAAGTACAAAAACAAACAAAATTCCACATAGACGAAGCCCGCACGTGGATTTGTCTGATTTAAATGTGTAGGGTGGTTTTAAATATATATATATATATATATATATATATATATATATATATATATATATATATATATATATATATATATATATATATATATATATGATAAAAAAAAACACAATACCTATATAGCTAATTTGTATTATATGATGTCAGTGATATAAATTAAGATTTACAGTATTTTATAGATATAACAGTTTTTCCTGTCTACCATCTGATGGATGTCGATTCTTCTTTGATCAAGAATCCATAATTTAGTTTTTTTCTTAATTAATTTCAAACTGTTAATAGTTTTAATTTCATTAGGAAGATTGTTAAAAATTGTAATGGCTAGATAATCTAGTGTACGTTGACCAATCATTTTGTGAATTACCGGAACTTTCAATAAGTCATTTTTATACCTAGTATTATGTGGATGGTCAATCGCTTCCATATTGAGTTTATTTTTGTAGCAATAAATTTCTAAATATGTAGCTAAATATGTAGCAATTAATAGAATTTGAGAAAGTAGCTGTCTAGGATCTAGTATACTGCTTTCTTTATATAACCTCTCAGATGGGTAAGTTAACACTCCCAGTGCATAATAGAGCATTTTTAATTGGCTTTCGCCTATAGTATTAATTTCAATAATTTAAATTTTGGAATAAGGCATCGGATTTTTTTAACTAATGCAGATATATGTTCATTCCATTTCATATGTGAGTCAATAACTACGTCAAGATATTTATTGGTCTTTGCAGCATTTTTTTTAATTTCCATTGTACCGTCTTTTAACAAGAGGAAGTCAAATTTGGGAAGATCTTTAGCCATACAAGCAAAAGGTAAGTAAAATGTTTTGTTGTAATTTACTGTAAGTAATTTGTCATTAAAAAAGTTTAAAACTTTCGGTATTTCCGTCCCTACTTTATTTTTTAGATTTTCCCAGTCGTCCTCAAAGAAGATAGCGGTGTCATCGGCAAAACTAATCACCTGACCAACAATGGATGTGTTGAATAGTTCATTCACATATACTATGAAAAGTAACGGACCCAACACTCTCCCTTGTGGCACGCCATATTTAGTAAAAAGGTAAGTACTATAGGTATTACCGATTCTTGCGCAATGAGGTCTGTTTGATAAATAACTTTCTAGTAATGCATTTATTGGTCCTCGAATTCCCACGTCGTTTAAGGCAGCTATCAGTTCCGCGTGACTCACGGTATAGAAAGTTTTTACTAGATCAACAAAGACGCAAAGGGATTTTTTGGACTTCCATATCCAAATAGTTACATATATTCAATGTTAGGTTGGCAATTGCGTCTTGTGTTGATCTAGCCTCCCGAAAACCATATTGTTTTTCTGATAATATGTTGTATTTCTTTAAATAGTCAGTTAACCTCTGTTTTAGATATTTTGATATCGATAACAATATTAAAAATATTCCCTGAAAGCGAATCGAGGCTTACTTTCCGAGTTATAATTTTTTTAAAACCGTTTCGGGCTCCCTATGACCCCCTGAATCCCTTTGCAAGTCGATGAAATTTGGCACATTTATTGATACCAATATTAAAAACATTCCCTGAGAGCGAATTTGTGGGTCGAGGCTTACTTTCCGCGTTATAATTTTTAGTTTTCAGAACACAGCCGTGTTTAGGGGTTTTTACGTAGTGTACGCAAATTATTTTGTGTACGGAATTATTTTTAGTTACTTATTATTATGAAAATATATGATTTAGTTAATTGTAAACTACACTTCTCCAAAAAATTAACACACCATCAAAAAATAACCAATATGTTCTGCTGTTTTCAAACACATTTTGTTTTATTCAATACAGGCTCTCAGAATTGCGACGTGTTTTTTCCATTAAAATTTGTAACACCCTGTGGAGTTCAACGGTTACACCAGCAAGTTAGAATTCAAATCGTACTCTAGCCATATCTTTTATTAACATTATCTTTTTTGATTCAGTTTATTATCTTTATTAGTACCAGAATTACACAATTTTATAGCATAACCGACTTTTTTTTATAGCATAACCGACAATGTTTTTTAACCGACTTCAAAAAAGGAGGAGGTCCTCAAAATTAGATTGTATGTTTTTTTTGTATGTTCGTTACCTCAGAACTTTTTTTTGGAAAATGGGTGTTTTCGAGGGGGTCCCATTTTAGTTTTATTGGTATTCCAGATATATCCGAAGAAATGGCGAAGGCGCCGGCCACAACCCTAAACCCTGACACTTTTATGTTTAACAGTCGAATTGAGAACAACCTCCTCTTTTTTTGAAGTCGGCTAAAAACCAAAAATTTCGACGATAGTTCACCGACACTGTCGCACTTCACATAGTGGATATTGAGGTTATGGCGCAACATATACACACTGCACTGTAAATTTGGTCAAAAATCAATGTCAGATATCAAGAGTGTCTTTCACTGAATTACTCGAGTACTCAGTGTTTACCGGAAAATTACAATGTGACAGACGTAAGCGGACAGTGTTGCGACATGAAAACGCCAAGTGTGTCCTTGGCCATCAATTGTTTATATTCTCGAAGGAGTGAAATTGAGTATTGTAACTTTAGATTTCGATATTTTTAAAAACGCATGGGTTATTCAATCGATGTTACCTCATTCACTATTTTACAGGTTGGAACACTTGCCCAAATGCGGGGTTAGGTCACACACAAATTGAGAATGTGCTTCCTGTGATAGATCTTATTTACGAACGAATGAAAATTATTTACTTTATAATAATTGAATACCTACAAATAAATTAAGATTTAAGCTTAAGGATACATTCTGCGTACATATATTTATGTGCCCTGAGTACCTGTAATGCTTGACCAAATTCATCTTAGCTGTGACCTTGAGGCTCTGTTCTTATTTATTTGCTATTTTCTATCTGTTCTCTCTCTTTCTCTTTATCTACGTATTTCGGGGCTGAGTTGAGTTTTTTGGTCAAGCTATACAGTATTGCCACGTCTCCTCGCATCCACCATCCATGTTCTAACCGAAAGTCGTTAATTTTGTACCGATTTTCGTCTATTGCATCGACTATTTCCCTCGTCTTAATTTCTACCAATCACAAACGCGCAATTTTGAATAACAAATGATTTCTAGATGCAAAAACTGTATGAGAGCACCTGTCAGCAGTTTTTTGGAGTTTACCCGCGGCAAAACTTGACAGGTTTTGTCACCAAAAATTACAATACCTTTGATAACAAGTAATTATAGTCTCCTAGGACACCAGGAAATGACGCTAAACAATTTATCTGATTTTGTCATAGACGTATTAATACAAGAGACAGAATTGTTTACGTTTTTGGCCGATCCAAGATCATTCCATCCTTGTCGTCCGTCTTTTTCTCCCAAACGGCACGTTTGCCAGGCTTACTGTGAAATTCACTTGAGGTCTTTGAATACCGTAAAAGATGTTCAAATAATTTGACAATTTCAACGAATCTGATTCATTTTAATAGTAAAATATTATTTAAAGCAGCTTCTTGGCAAAAGTAATCTATTGTATTGCCTTATTGCGTTAATAATATATGGTGAAAACCATAGACAACCGAAAATGTACTGTGCCTTGAGATATAAACCTCAACAACGGCAACGTCGTTTGATGGATTTTACTCGAGTTTTACTACAATGTTTATTTATCAATGGAAACAAATTTGCGAGGTTGCCGAAACGCTACAGCTTGTACTTGTGTTTTCTTTAGTGTGTTCTACGAATCTTTGTATTTATTGCGATTCAGGTGAACAATAAGTGTGTAACTATGGTGAATTCTTGCATAGTTTGTAAAAAGGTGGATCATTTAAGTCCGGAAAATGTTACTTTTCATCGGTAAGTAATATAAGTATTTTTAAGGTTATCTACAAGCTGTAATGGCTTGACTTGGCCAGGGGCGGCGTTGAAACCAAAAATGAACTTTTATATTGCTGTAATAATTAATCAATACTTATTTCATTAATTTTTATTATGTAATTTATATAGTACATAATCAGTGTGCGATATTTATTTCAAATTATTTTTATTCGGGTGATGCAAAATACCATTTTCATCTCCAATTAAATTCATATTATAATTACAAATTAATAAGGTTTCCCAAAGACCCAGAAAGGAGAAACCTCTGGCTTGAGCTGGTTGAGCTTTAGTTATAGTATTTTCTTATAGTCTTCTAATGAAAAATGTAGATGTTTTTCTCTTTTTTAGTTTAAATACAGCACTCATATTATTAGGATTGTTGCATTTATAATAGGTCGAGTAATAGCTTTACTTTATAATAAGTTAATTTGAATGTATGATCAAATTCTTAAATATACGATGTAATTTTATTATATGACAGATGTAAGCAATATTGACACAAATGTTGTGTTCCCCCTAAACACCATGTTTACATTCCAGAAGAAGGTGATGACATGTCTATGTCACATATGCTACAATACAGAAAATGATGACATTTCAGAGAATGAAGACAGCGACATTCAAAATGAATGAAATGTGAATTTGACGATGAAAACATTTAAAACGAGGAGGAAGAGAAAGAAAGACAGACTTTATGAGTTGTTTGAGCAACCACGCAAGGAAAAATTTTACTACGTGGTCAGACACCTATTACAGTGTCTTTTTTATAGAATTTAAATTATTTACAATGCGTCCAATAACTAATATCAAACCGTCCACTAACTAACAAATACGTCCAGTAACTGTACTTTTTGCATTAAAATTATAAATAAATTTCTACAAAACACATGACGAAGTTTCATTGCAGTTACTAACTATTATCTTAATATACACGAATTAAACTATGCTCTGAATATTTTCTATTTTCATTTCATTTATTGCAACGTTCGGATACAGGGTATTCAGTATTTTTCTTATGTAACTTATGTATTATGTATGCAGTTTACCCTAACTCAATCATTAAAGATAAGTAGATACGCCACTGGATGGGTTCTGATCACACGAAGCGGCGTTGCCGAAAGGATACCTGCCTCCATTTTCTCTCTCGCACTAATTGCAGTTTTTAGAACAATAATAGATCGGATCCAGCGTTTTATGAATGAACCGCTGGGTCTCCCTGTATTAATATGTCTATGGATTTTATTGTCAATAAATTTTGTAATATTCTTTTTAAACAATGCTAGTCAGCTTATGTAGTGAAAATGAGTCGCTTTGGAAGTGATTCTATGACTAATATTGATCTGGTGATTGAGAAAAGTGTACCGTGGAATACCGTTAAAACCCATACGTCAATATGGAAACAGTTTACGGAATTCTACAAGGCAGAGACATACGATCTTTTGAAACTACAAGTTTAGAGCAACTAAACCTAATCCTAAATCCTGAGTTTTATCGATTTTTTTCGGAAAAATTAGATGCGCTTTTGATAATACTTACGAAAATGTATTTGTTTAATATTATTTTTGCTCGAAATTCCTTACACTGTATATTTTCCCCTAAGTGTTCGTGAATATTTAATCCATCGCTGAAACAATTTTAGTCAATATGTGTCTATTTTTCTGCCACCTTTGTCGAATAAACTCAATTTTCTGAGTGGAACAATTCACCAAAAAATCTGAATTGACAGGTTTGAGAAAGGTTTCAAAATCCCCTTTAAATCGACACGGTTACCGGACTAATATACCGATCTGAGATGAAGATAAACATGACTTAGTAAAGTTCATGGATCAAAAGTAATTTATTTACTGATTACATAATTGCCACGAGCTGATAATTATCACCGGAAGATGCCCTAAACTCACGAAATTTATTTGAGAGGGAGGCCCAGCTACGTTTAAAAGTACGTTTAACATTGAAATAACGATTTCACCGGCTGCGGGGTCAGGATCTTTATGGCAATTCAATTTAATGATTTTTACAAAACGCTGAGTCTCACGAACAGAGGAAATGTACATTCGTGTGTATCGGCAATAAAAGCCGGCATTGCAAATTATTGCTATGTTGTGCAAGCAATCTAACTCAATTTATGTTAGGTTTTGAAAATATGGTATATCTATTTTTAGCTGAGCCTCTGAAATCGTTGAATTACTATTGACAAATTTAATTTTCCTACACATTATAGTGAGTTCATGTACAGGGTTTTTCACGAGAGGTGCATATCTGGTAAACGAATTGGAATTTGTTTTTGAAAATTTGATTTCTGTTTAGATAAATACTCGATTTTCATAAAATAATTTCACATTATTAACCGAAAGTGCTATATTTCGGTTAAACCAGAAGTTGACACTAATACATTATTTTGAATACCTACAAAATAATAGGTGTTCCGCCTATTATATTTATATAACTATACATAATTATATTTTTAAATTCTTCAGAATTTAAAGGTCCCTTTTTAATACCCTTTTTTTCATGTGATCTCTTCTTTTCATTTATTCTTCATCTGAATTTCTCACAAATTATTTATTTTAAATATAAGATTTATATTTTTTTGTATTTTTTTTAAAGAAATCTAATGAAATTAAAACTATTATGGTCACTATTGAAAAAAAATATAGGGTTTTAGACTGATAGTTTCATAAGACAAAATTGAAGGTCATTGTAATGTATTTCAGATTGTGTTTGTGTTTGCTAGCGAAAAGTTCAACCTCATCAGAATACAAGAATGGAGTATTCATATATTCACGAAGCCCGAACATAGATGAGTAAATTGAAGTCAGAATAATGCCAGGAAATAAATGTGTATCAGGGTAACAGAGAATTTTTTTAGAGCTTGAAAATCACTTACTTCAGAGAAGATTCAAAATAAGCTGAATTCTTTACTTTTTATACTATTAGATTTTGAGTATGTTAAAATTTGAAAATTAATGATTGTTATCTTGTAAGATTATCTTACATTTATAATATAAAATGTGAGATTAGGTATACAGATTTAAACTATTTTAGTATAGAAGAAACATATTAGTTTTCATTTGCAAATATACATTAATTTATTTATATATGAAATTATGAATAGCCAATAACTCTTAATTATCTTAAAATTAGCCTGAGCTATCCTACTATAACTTAAATTTTATGTACATGGGATATTAAATTCTTGTCAATACACTATTCCTTATATCTGGATAATTTATTATATTAAATTCTATCGACGTATTGATTGTTATGTTGTTTGTTTATTACATATATTACTTTATTGCTATACACTTGAAATTTAAACACTTTGTGGACTTCGATACTCGAGGAAGCTGAGTTGGAATGCGTTGTTTATCTACTTACTGGAATCTGCTATACTCGCACTAACTTGCTTGGGACTCTAATTACTGTTGCACTGTTTATTATTACACACTACTTATTTCCGCTGCTTTCGCGCACTTGGTATTTATTTAACTTGTTAAAGCACTTTTTAGTACCATTATTAAATGTTTATTTAGCTCTCTAGGAAACTGCCTAGGCTTTTCCACTGATGCACTATCAATAAATTTGATTGCCATCAAATATTACTTAAATTAATAACTTATTATACACCAAAACTATTTTGAAAAACACATCCAATGTTATTTTATATAATTTTTTCGACATCTTGATTTTAATTAAAAATTCTACTTATTTTACTCGGAGACAATATCTACGTGGCTACATTGTTTGATGCTATAAGCTAACTTCCTGCATTATTTAAGAGGTCCGTATTTGTTTTATAATTAGTTAAAATGTCTTTTTGGGTTTTGGGATTATTTACACTCGCCACATTTAGGTTGAACTTAACTACTACTTATTTACCTAAAAATTGTGTTTGGGTTTATATATAGGTATATTTTGTAACAGCGAAATATGAGACATAAAAACCTGAGCAAAAAACCCTCATTATATCGATCCCTTCACACCTGCTACCGCATTTTTAATAGCGTTGTCAAGTATAACCGATTTCCAGGAATTTAAGGAAAAACAAATGATTTTATATACGTCACACATCACATTATGGCATTATGATGTAGTATAACAAAATATTGATGACACTATATACCTTTCGTCATATCATAAAATAATTGGATGGTGAATATGATACAGAATAAGAATATTTCCCATTCAAGTATTACGGATCCATTTTACACGTTCATTGGCCGTGTCTCATCGGCATCATTGGCATTCATTGGATGCCTAATACCATCGAACGTTTTGTGGTAAAGTGGGGTGAACAATAATTCTTGGAATAGAAGTAATACAGTTATTCTTTAATTTAGTGTATTTTTTGATATGTTTTGTGTTTGATTTGTGAAATTGATTAGTTATTAGTAGTTCTATCAAAACATAACAATTTGTTGAAGGAAAGCGCCTTTATAGTGACGATTTTAGCTTGCTGTAAGAAAAGTTATACAGCCCCGATCTCCCATTTGGCAATTGTGGGTATCCTTTGAAATTTTTTATGTCTCATATTTCGATGTTAGCAACAGTACATGTAACCCGCAAAATGCGTGGTGCTGGTCGCTTGGGACTATATTTAACGACTTTTTTTAACACGTTTATATTAGCTTCACCTGTAAAGATTCCGTTACATACATAACGGAATCTTTGAACGAGATTTTCAGCCATCTCAAAATGTAAGATTAAACTGAAACTTTGCACAATTATCAAGAACCGATGATAATACAATAATTTTACAACTTTGTCCTAATGACCTCACCAGGATTATGAAAAATCAGGATACCAAAAAAATGTGTCTCACATTAGCGCCTTCGCCACATTATAGAATTTAGTGAAAGTTATACATTCATTAAATCTCGGACCACACATTTTTTTACAAAAAATGATTTTATTGTAAAAAAGCGTGGGGTGATGATATAAATTGTTATAAATATTTCATTGATCATGTACCCCACCCTTTTTTACAAAAAAATTATTTTTTGTCAATCACTTTCTTCTTATTTTAAACTTAAAAAAGCATTTAATTATATTGAGTTAAAAGTGAGTTTAACATTATGTTTTACTTTTTCGTTCGGTTTCCCTTTAAAGCGTGTTTTTTTTAGTTTCTTTACACTATAATAATTTATTAGATTTGTTTTCCATTACCAAGGAAGGTATACTTAGGAAAACAAATACATTTTATTACCCCTCGGAGTACATTCAATAGCGAATTAAAGTGGGCAATAAAAAGTTTGCCTAAGCTAGCTCAGCTCAAAAATAATTAAAATAAAAATTAAATTCCCGTGGACGACACTGACCATACGCAACCAAGTCAGTTAGTTCCCAAATTGTTCTGGGTATCGAATCTACTACTCTGTAATTTTTGCATTTTCTGTAATGGTTGGGGGAAATAAAAATAATACACACAATAAGACTTATTACTACGTTTAATGTACAAATTTAGCTGCTGATACATAAAAAAAAGAGTAAAAAAAAATACATAGAAATGTGGGATTATACCTGGAAACGCAGTAAATACAATAAATAAACAGCTTATATCGAAAACGGTTATGTCGACGTGCACGATGACCTTTCCGCAATCGATATATATATATATATATATATATATATATATATATATATATATATATATATATATATATATATATATATATATATATATATATATATATATATATATATATATATATATATATATATACAGTAATACAGTACTGTATATGTATATATACAGTAAATACAATAAATAAACAGCTTATATCGAAAACGGTTATGTCGACGTGCACGATGACCTTTCCGCAATCGATATATATATATATATATATATATATATATATATATATATATATATATATATATATATATATATATATATATATATATATATATATATATATATATATATATATATATATATATATATATATATATATATATATCGTAATGAGGGCTCGTAATAATAATTGGAAATTTAAGCGTACACGCGTAGCAATATCAAGTCAGTCACAGGGTGTGTCCCCTTTTTAAAATAATCTTAAAACGAGCTTATCTGTGATATGCAATAAGTCTCCCAGTTCCAATGAACTGGTTCTCCTGTGACTGTATACCGGTACAGGGGTCGATGGACTTCAGTAAGGTCTTCCCAAAAGGTAGCCTCAAGGATGGCTCACAAAGAAGTGGTGTAAAGTGTGGTCAAAGAAAAAAGTAGTCTAGAAGGTTAGAAGGTGGTGTAGCTTACAGTTGCCGAAAGACAATGAAGCCTTAATTTGATGGAAATACGGCTTTGAAAAGCTAGCTTCACTGTGCCCCTCAATACACTATACGGAGTTTAACGCAACGCAGGGTCTCAACGTGCTGAGTAAAAGTTTTTTGTTCCCACTGATGTGGTATGTGTATATTCATCCAGAATATGAACACATTAATTGTGCTTTCCTGGTATTATCCCGTTATATCGGAACGTATAAACAACGTTACTTACTCAAGAAATGCACTTAACTTTTAACACATTGAACACTAGTACGCCATCCACGCGTTCGGCCCAGAAAAGGAGTGAAGAACAGACCCACGCCGTCTGGTCTCGAAGTTAGACCATAGATCTGCGGACCTAGGTAAGCGAACAAGAACATAGAACTGCCAATGTTAAACTCACAAAACATTAAGGCGACACAGATCTGCACAGATATTTGTGGTACTGGTTTATGACAAAGAAACGGATAAGTGCGCTGTAGCCAATGTTGATGTAGTCGACTAATAAAAGTAATATGCCGACCTGATTTTCTAAACACATGCAAAAGGGAACGAGTAGTCACTGTTTTCTTATCCGTCAAGTATACCTACAATAAATTTCGGAGGCTCAAATAGTTAACTACTAAAAGTGAACGTAACAATTTCCTAATAGATCTAGAACAAATAGAAAGAGAACAAATATAAATAGTAGAATATGTATACAATTTTAATTAGGTTTAATTTATTAATTGTCAAGGGATAATTTGTTATATTAAATATATTATTTTATACTCCTTAGTACCTTTAGTGAATTTTTCGCTTATTATTTATCAATTGTAAAGGGTTATTATTGTTGCTATGTGACCTCGCAGTAAGTCAAAACTGTGCCGTTCGCCCTGTCTATGTTGTGCTGTTTGCATTTATATGCTTCAGCGTGTTCTCTGTCTGGCTCATCCTATGTGATTTAATTTGATTTTAAATGTGTTTGCCTATTTATTAAAGCATTTATTAGCTTTTTTGCAGAAAACCTTTCGTTTATCCCACACATTAAATTTATTGTAGGATCACATTGTCTATGAAAAACAGTTACCATTGTCATAGCAATTACTCACTATTTCACTATTCGGAGGGTGGGTTCTGGTTGCCCTCCAAAAACTTTTCCAAGAGATGATCGCTTCTTGAGATTATGGATTTTACGAAATCTACTGCTGTAAATGTTCAGCAAGATCTTCGCTAAATTCGTTCAGAAATAACAAATTTTCAAAGTTGCAACCAAAATTAGGTGCGTCACTTTTTTTTAGAAAGTGTAGGTATTACCAACTTTTGATGATACTCAGTAATTTTTTAACGTTTAATTCAAACTTTTGCACGCTCAGGTGATTTGATACTGAATTTGTTGTGAAATTATTTGTAAGTAACGTTTACACACCGGAGCGTTAAGTGAGAAAATTTCTCACTCAAAGACCGGAGTTAGTGTCAACTTCCGGTAGAGCAGGAAGCGCTAGTAATGTAAAAATATTTTAGGAAAAAGTGTTTATCATAACAGTCGGGAAATTTTCAGAATCAAATTCCAATCTGTTCCCGATATATTCTTTATGAGCAACTTCCCTGAAAAACCATGTAAATATAAGATTGTAATCGTAAAATATTTTGCGTCAGCGATTTTTTGAGACCCGTTCTCTTCACTTGACAGGCTGTGCCTAATGTGCGCCACTAAAATAATCTGTCATCGTTGCTTTCTCCCTTTGAATATTACCTATATTTTGTAGCGAAATTATTAATGACATGCTAGTAGAAACGTGGAAGCTGTCAGTCGTTCCTGTGGGTAGAGATCGTGTTAAATTGTCAATTCTGCAGACGTGACATCCCAATTGTAAATTAGATTATCTCGTGTTGGGTAATTAGCTAGGTATCCCGTGACAATTCTAGAATCGATGACAAGATGATTAAGCGGCATGTTTTCTATTGATAACGAAAACTACAGAAATAAATCCACCACACATATTTAAACTTGAATCTTAATAAATTGTTTGTCCAATTCGCACAAAATTGGCGCTTTCACATGCCCGCGGAGAAAGCGGAAAGTCGCATATTTCAAACAACCGTCCGCTTCTCGTTTTGGAAGCAGCAACGCGGAAAATAGACTATTTTCTAATAGCTATTTATGTAACCAGTTGGGAAAAGTACTATTTTGTGTAAAGGATGCGTGTTACACAAAATTGTGTCCCAGCGTGTTTCGTACAAGATTTTTTCTAATTTTGACCAATTTTATATTTTCTGATGAAAACTCTGAATTTTATACGTTTAAAAACAATCCAGTAGGTTGTAATGGTGTGACAGCTCGTCTCTTTCATAGTTTGTCAGGTCTGAATAACCTACTATGAGAAAAGTAATGAAAAGTAAGTTCCAATAGTACAGGAGAGTCTATCAAATTGTGTACAATCTTAAACAAAAATAGTACCCATAATCTCGCGCCGCTTACAAAGTGAGAAAAAGTCGAATTCATCTAATAAAAGTTGAAAATGGTAATTTCTTTCATAAATATTTTAAAAATTTCTCTTGAACGAATTCAATGACATCAATATATTTTGCATTATGAGGGTTCCAGACAGTACTGCAATATTCTAACTTACTTCTGACAAGTGAGAAATAAAGAGTACAAATTGCATCACTTGATGTAAATTCCTGCTACGTATAACGAATCCAAACATTTTTACAGCTTGTTTCTTAATATTTTCAATATGGTTGTTGAACGTTAATTATTTTTATTACGGTGATACGTCATTATTTTAACTTGCCTATATGTAAAGATAACATATTCTCCTTACACCAATTGTTTAGAGTTACCAAATCATTTTGCACAAGGTGACAGTCCGCTATATCTATTATTTCTCTGTAAATTTTCATGTCGTCAGCAAATAGATGTTTTGGGGAATTCATTTTATAAGAGATATCAGCAATAAACAAACTGAATAATAAGGGTCCTAAATTTGAACCTTGTGGTACACCGGAACTGGCAACGAATGCAGTAGATTTGACACCAACAATTTCTACAAGAAGTTTCCTACCGGACAAATATGATCTAAGCAAATTTATAATGTGATTGGATTTTCCAAAGAAAGATAATTTTCCCATTAAAAATATATGTGAAACGCGGTCGAACGCTTTGCTAAAATCCGTGTAGACAACATCAACTTGGTGTTTGGCATCGAGCGAATTTGATGTAAATTGTGTGAAAATGCAAAGATTACTTTCCGGACTACGCGCTTTAACGAAACCATGCTGCTGTTCTGGTATAATATGTTTTACATGTACGTATATTGTATCACCCAGTATAATTTCTAACAATTTAGAAAATACTGAAATTAATACTATAGGTCTGTAGTTAATAATGTCGGAAATTAAACCAGATTTATAGACAGGACACACACGAGCTAATTTCCAGTAATTGGGAAAAGTACCTTTAACAATAAGGTTGAATATGTGATACCGAGGCATTAAGAAACATTGAATGCAATCTTGAAGGAACATTATCGGGACCACTAGTTAACTTATTTCTCAATTTTTACTAGCGTTTATAATTTGCTCATTGGATATATGATCAATGTCTAAATAGCTACTTATATTTATATCTTTTATATAATCATTTGTTGTTAAATCTGGTCCAGGAGGTCAGTATACACTTTGGAAATGTTTAGCAAAATCATTGGGAATCATATGCGGTGATGTCAAAGATTCCTTATTATATGACATTTTCCCGGGTATGTGTGACGTTTTCTTTTTAGAGTTGCGAAATGACCATAATTGTTTGGGGTTACGTTTTATTTCAATTTCGGTTTTTTATGTAATTTTTATATGCGTTGTTTATATTGTATTTGATTTCTTGTCTGAGATTCTTTACTCGTTGAAGATACAAATTAAGTTTATATTGTCATTGTGGTGAAATCTAAATAAAAATTATATGGTAAGTCATAAAAAAATATAGAATAGTTAAATTGACACGTTTAAGAGGTGGGGGAGTGAAAACGCTGCCTATTCAAGACTTGGCATATAAAAAACTTGTCCGACTCGTTTAGATGAACAGTTGGCTAAGTTTCAACTTGTAGGTAATAATTAAAAAAAAAGGGCCCGGGGAATATTAACTATTATCATTAAAAAAGTTTATATACTTAAATTGAGGAATAAGTTGGCACCACCAGCGGGAAAATCTCAGGCTGCTGGTCCTAACTAGCTCAGAGCACGTAGGGCGTCCGTTCGGAGGCCGTAGGAAGACAAGTTGAAATGTTTGAGAAAACGTAACTCTTACCAATGGTGATTCTTTACCTAAGGTTAGGGCTGATGGTCGTGGCACTTATAGTTTAATTAATTCACCTCAGGTGAACTAAAGGCAAATTATTATTTTAAATAAATCCACTGTTTAGAATAATAATGCACGAAAAAATAAATGACAATTCGATCTCTCTCAGAAAGTAACGTCAAAACCTAATTAAATTATCCTTTAAAAAATGCAAGCTGAATTCTACGATATGTAGCAAAACACAAAGTTAATAACCAAGGCGAACTAATTCAAGTAATGAAAAAAAATGTAATTAAGGATTGGCCGCGGAGTCGCGGTACCTGGGTCACAAAACCACTTGCATCGCGTTTCGCTGCTCAGAATATGCTTGTAGGTATATGATACTTTCAGCACTTGTTACACAAATAACTATTGTCACCATACATACGTCTAAGCGCTTCTTGACTCTTACCTTGACTCGCGTACATGAGATTCTATGAGACTTTTGAGGTAGGTAACCAATAAAATGTCGAAACCAAGATTCATACAAGTTAATAACAAGTTATTATCTGTGATTCCGAGGTTTACCCCTATTCCACCTTATATGACTGTACTAACATAGTTCTAGAGATGTATGACGTTGCAGAAAATATTATAAGGCTAGTAAAAATGACCCCTGAGAGAGACGCAATATAAAGTAAGTGAATCAACCCAACTACTTGCTTGAAATAACAGTTAGAGTAATAGCAAAATGATCATCTCCCTGGCTTGTGACCCGTGGTCTCCCCGATCATGATGTAGTGAAAAAAAACTGAAGATATCGTTCGCACAAATTGTGTTGCTAGTAAGCAAGTGGAGGGACATTTTTATTCGTGCAGTCGACCAAAATTTGAAAATAACCTAAGATCTGCTCGCGCTTCGACCATAAAATACAGTATACTAAGGATAAGACTTTTTTAATAAATTGTTTTTAGTGCTTTTGTATTTAAACTTTTCAACTTTAAGATATTCAATTCTGCATGTAGTGAAAATAGCCGATGATCCTTTGTATGCATATGATGTCAAAGGAACATTATTTTATAACAGTTTTATAGTTTATAAAGTAGGTAACGTACCTGGAATGCTTGTGCCTAGAGCAACGAAGACTATCGCTGTAACAGCGTCCTTTATTCCTAAGGTTGCTCCAAAATGTGAAGCTATATCCCCGATGATGGCGGTTACGACTCCAATGCATAGAATGGACACTACGAAACACAGATACCCTTTCAGCATATCTGAAAAATAAAAAAGTGTGATACTGTAAAAATAAAAAAGATAATAAACGTTGACGTTAATAATTAGGCATAGTAACAACATAATAAACCAGAAACCCTAATGTACAATCGGCATTAGCTTAATCTCACCACCATCCACTATCCAGGCGATTCTCTTTCTACCGCGCCCCACTACAAAGTCAGGGTGTGTATTGACAATACATAGCGCTTCGTTATTAAGTTGCAGAATGATAGATTTGCTAGCAAGTGGTATATAGGTAGTCTATTCTCAGTCTTTGCACTATCTTACTTTGCACTACTTAGGGTGCTATGCGTTTTGTTTTCCTCGGACATTGTCTCCTTTTAATAGCTCAGAGCCTTCTTTTAGAGAATTATTGAAATTTTTAAAGTATTGTTTACAGTTTCATTAATCCGTCATTCAATAAATATTTACAATTAAAATGTAATGATATTAAACTTTAAAGTCATAGAAACGTTAAAGAGAAAGAAGTGTTTTGCGTAAAACAAGAAACCCAGAAAAATTATAACTGGGTGTATACAGGGGAAGTAAAAATTTAGTACCTACTTCATAAAAAAAATCTGTCGAGTTTGAAGCGTGCAAAGTAAGAAGTGACAACAATGAAATTTTTGAGAAATTAAAATAATTCACTAATATTCGTATTATATTTAAAATTATACATATTTGACAGCTACCAAATTTTAAAATCTAGTGACATTATTTGATTCCTCTCTTTTTTCAGAATTAAAAAAAATATATACATTACAATAAAAATAATGAAGTTATACTTAAAAAAAAGTTTCTGTGCAAAGAAAATATAGAACTGATAAGCATGATATTGAATACGTGCACCTTTGAATATTTGTTAATTATAAATTAATAATGCATTAATAAGTAATAATTAATGCAGATACTGATGGTGAAAATCGTTTTTGAAAATAAAAAGGTTTTTATGCCCATTTTTTTGCAAGCACTGAATAATATTATAAATACCCTTTACAAAAAAAGCCCTTGTTTTTTCAAAATAATATCTATCGCCTTTGTTTCATCGCAACTAATTAGCGACAAAAAAATCACGTACAGTACGTAGTTTTATAAGATAATCTATTATCTTTTTCATAAATTTTTAACATTGTTGACTTGCTAAGTTGATAAAAATTTAGCAGGATAACTTGTTATTTAAAAAAAATCGCATCGACGTTATTCGATCGCAACTAATTAGCGACAAAAAAAATACGTACTTTAAGGTAGTATAACGGAAACCCCTATTTACATACTTAGTTTTAGTATATATTATGTCACTGTATTAATTCATTTATAGAATATAAGTTACAATTAGTATTAGGTATATTGTTATAATATTATTTCTATTATTTTCTAAATTGTTGTCCACATATAGTTATAACACTCAGTAGATAATATTTTGGTTTGTTTAGGCTACATTACAATTATTAGCTTCTAAATAATTTCTTGGGAATACATAGGCGATTCATATCACTGCGTGTTTAGCTTATGTAACCCGATCAGGGAGATAAACACGTATATTTACGGTTTTTGTTAGACCATTATTTTGACCTGAGAGTTAGTCAGTGTGAATAAATCTAGCAACAGAGTACGACCGCTGTTTGATTTCACTCTGCCGTTACAGTAGGTAATCCATTATTTTTTTAATAAATTTTCAAGAAGCGTTGCCTTGCTAAGTTGCTATAAACTTAGCAGGGTAAATTGTAATTTAAAAAAAAATGTATCGACGTTAATCGATCACAACTAATTAGCGACTAAAAAATAAGTGATTTTATACGGTCTATCAATATTAAATATGTTTTTATTCTAGTTACCCTGCTAACTTTACATCAAGTTAGCAGGGCACCCCGGGAAAAAAACAATAGCGACAAATTCAGTTGACTCGCAACTAATTAGAGACTAATAAGCGGAAAATTTGAATAAAAATGTCAAAGTCACTGTCAGTAACAATACAAATTTTACCTTTATTTTCAAAATAATATCGATAAATAGTATTTTAATTTTTATATTAAAAAACTAAAGTATTGTAAAAATCATACATAAAACAGGTTTGCTCATTAGTGCATTAATGGTCAATATAGTCCTTATGACCTTTTATTGTATAAGGATGTAATCAAAATCGCACATATTATTATTTTCGGATTAAATTCATTAAATTTCATATTAAAAATATTTTCAGAGATATAGTGAATCACTAGAATGGAGCACCGACAGTGAGCCTTTTTTTTTTTTAATAAAACACCCTATATAAGTCAACCTTTTAAGGCATTGATTAGCTCAACAATGCTTTTTCCAGGATTTATGTTTGGGCCACAGATTCTTTTTTAAATTGAACCCCTCATATTTTTCATTAAGATTTAATACCGTCTATAATACCGTCTATCTTATACTTAGTTTTTTAGTCCAACGCCAACAGTACTATTAGGAGTTTTCTGTTTACTGTTTTTGAGATAGAGGATGGTTAAATAAATCGATTAAGCAAATTGCAGCTTTTATTCATGACAGAAATTATACATAATCGACCAAAAACTATTGTATGCAAAAAATTATGCAACACCAGAGCCCAGCAGCAGTGTATAGTTCGCGTACAAGTGAAATCAAATGTAACAAGTTTTGTGAAAGTTCATAAAAGGATTAACATATTTTACAACAAGGTAATAAACAATTCTAAATTTGCTAATATTAAGAAATATTGTGTCAGATGACTTGGTACCATGTAATTAGATTTAAGTTACGTAGGTTTTTGTCGCAGAACCTTATTGCTGGTTCTAAGATTTTTTTTACAATAACCAAAGCTAATAATAAACAGAATCATATGCAATTACAATTCTTCTTTCTTGCTCTGCAATTTCAGGGAATAATTTAAAAAAAAACTAATACAACTCTGAGCTTCATAAAAATTTCACATTTTTAAAAAAAAATTTATATATAATTAAATTCAATTATGATGAGTCATTAACTTCATTGATCAAATAATCTTTTAAAGAAATTTTATATAAAAATTAATAAGCCTAATATAGGGTTATAAGACATGCAAAGGGGAAGAATTATTGTTCTGGTAACATGGAATGTCACAAAGAGAAATTGCAAGGACAGTAGGGGTTACACAAGGGATCGTTTCGAAAACCTACTCAAGGTTTCTAGAATTGGGAACCTTAAAAAATCGCTCAAGAAGAAGTAGTAGAAAAGTTACTACTGAAGAGCAGTACCGGTTTCCTGCTCTTCCGATGAAATCCGACTGTATCTCATCCCGAGCTTCAAAGGCAACATTTTCAAGTTACGGGTATTAACGTTTCCGTCGAAACCATTCGGAAGAGGCTTCGAGCTCGAGAATTATTTTGTAGAAGACAGTTAAGGGTTCCCGAACTAACAAGACAACATAAAATTGACCGTTTACAATGGCGTTTGGAGCATCAAAACTGGACTATCGAAGACTGGCGAAATGTCTTATTTTCAGATTAAACCAGAATTGGCCTTCGTACAGACGACCGGCGAATTCGAGTTTTGAGAGGTAGTGAGAGATTCGCTTTTGCTAAATTTGTTCCCAAATACAAAGGAGGGACTGTAATGTTTTAGGGTGGAATTATGACGGATGAGAAAACTCTTTTACTCCCCATAAGACAAAACTTAACGGGTCCTAGCTATGTTGATTTAATTCTAGGGCCCTTAGTAAAAAATCGGAGAGGCGCTTTTGGCGAAAATTTTGTTTATATGGACGATAATACACCTCCTCATAAAAGCAGAGACGCCACAATTTTTTTGGAAACAGAAGATGTGACTGTTTTACAGTGGCCTAGTTGTTCACCTGACCTTAATCCCATGCTCTATGGGATATGCATGGGATATGATTAAAAGACGGATTAGAGCTCGAGTCAATAACCTCTCAATAACCTAATCGAAAGCATGCCTCGTAGAATTCGTGCATGTATTGAGGCTAGAGGTGGCAACACTGATTATTAAATTAACAAAAAATGATTATTTGTTCCTTAAATTCCCTATTACTTTAAAGTTTTTCTTTGAGAAAAAGATACGTTTTACGTTTCGTGCTGTTATTACAGAACTTATTTAAAAAGTTGTTGTTTATTTTTTCAATAAAAGTGGTGGCTGAAAGTGCCTGGGTGAGCATGAATAATTGTGGGAGAATTATATTATTGAGATACACTTTTGTTAGACACAAAAAACGTGAACGGCGAAATTTAGTCGATAACGTGTGCTTTAACAAGTTAAGCTGACTGTATGAATAAAGCATAATTAATTTTGTTTTAATTTTATTAAAGCAGTTTTAATTAAAGAGTAAAATTATAAGCAGCAACAAAAAAGTAATACCGAAAAACTGATTTTGACCCTGCCGAACCGAATTTATTAGCCTCACTTCCCCTTTGTCTTCATATTTTGATTAAAGTCTGGGCGTTTTAATTTACAACACACACTTAGTCTCTTACAAAGCTTTTGCATACCTATTATACTTTGATAACGATCAGAGAAAAAGCTTTCTGTAAAGGTAAATACAAAGTACTTGCGGCGGATTGAAAGTAGCTAAGTCGATAAAAAACATTTATAGGTTTGTAGGTACATGTCGAGCCTTTACAATTGCTGGAGAGGGGCTTTTTGGATTTATTGAAGGTTGTATCTAGCTTGCAGAAGTGAATTGTCGTTAAGTTGGTGAAATTAGTCCGGTAATTCCGTGCTATAAGTTGCCTCTGGCTGAAAAATTCAGCGAAAGTTTTTATATTGCCGCCAAATTGTATTGAACTTGATAACTTTACTAACTTAATAACCTATTAACTGTTATTTATTAAACTTAATAATAGTTATTTGTTTTATTAGGTAGTAAAGCGCAAGATTTAATGCCGCGGCTGATGTTTCATAGCCTATGCTAGGAAACCAGCCACGGCTTTAAATCTGCTTTTCTGCCGTGTGAAAAATAGTAAAACGACCATCATTGAAACGTAGTTTTTCTCCAAATTTGTTCCAATTCACGCAAAATCGTCTTTTTTAGGGTTCCGTATCTAAAGGGTAAAACGGGACCCTATTACTAAGACTCCGCTGTCCGTCCGTCTGTCCGTCTGTCACCAGGCTGTATCTCATGAACCGTGATAGTTATACAGTTGAAATTTTCACAGATGATGTATTTCTGTTGCTGCTATAACAACAAATACTAAAAAACGGAATAAAATAAATATTTAAATGCACATGGACCTGAATCTATATGCTAATAAATGCCGGAGTCGCCGGTCGGACGAAATTAATTATTATCTTAAGTAGGTAGGCATCAGATATCATAAGTAGGTAGGTGTACGCAAGTGCCTAATCTAAGCCAGTACCTATAAGTTGGGCTTTCATGCAACAGACATGATTTTTTTGCCGTTTTTATAGATAACATAGTACTGCAAAATTACAAAAATGTCATTATAGGTACCTGAACATGATTTTTATCCTGGACGCAGTACTGAGACTAATAATTTATTTTTGTACACGAATTACTTAATAAATCACATTGAATTAACTTGATGCAATATATACCGATTTCCGGAAAGCTTTCGATCGGGTTGACCACAGCCTTCTCTTAACTAAATTAGCATCTTATGGTATTATAGGTAATTTATTGTTGTGGCTTACGTCATATTTATATGGAAGAACTGAAATTATTAAAATTAATGGTTTTGCAACAAATGAAATTAAGGTGACATCAGGAGTGCCTCAAGGTAGTCACTTGGGACCAATTTTATTCTTGTTATTTATAAATGATATTTCCGCCAGCATAAACAACAGTAAATTTTTAATATTTGCAGACGATTTAAAAAAATTTTTGAACGTAAATAGTAGTGATGATTGTTGTAAAATACAGACCGATCTGAACTCCTTGATGTTATGGTGCTCCCTGAATAACATGGAACTGAATTATTCGAAATTACGTTATTACATTTTCTCGTAAGAAAAACAAAATTGAATTTGATTATTCTATTAATAACTTTGATTATTCTATTAATATTGGAAAGGGTTAATTATATTACTGATCTGGGCATTAAGTTAGATTACATGCTGCGTTTTGACCTTCACATTGAAGATATAATAAGGAAATGTTTCTCTATGAGCGGTTTTATCAAAAGGCAAACCAGTGAGTTTACTGACATACATTCCATTATTTTATTGTATAATTCCCTAGTCAGATCGTCATTAGAATATTGTTGTACAATTTGGAGTCCCTACTATGAAGTACATATTAATCGTCTTGAGACAATACAGCGAAAAATTTGTAGTTATATTCTGTTTAAACTTAACATAAATAAAAATGACTATAATTATAATGAAAGGCTACTTGGATTAAATCCTTACGATATAGACGAACATGTAATTATATTAAATTTGCTCAGAAATTGTTTAATGGGAAAATAGATTGTAGTGAATTGATATCTTTACTTTCTTTACGTATTCCTAATTATGGTACAAGACTAAGAACTGTTTTACATGCCACTTACCATCGTACTAATTATGGTTTTCATAGTCCCATAAATAATACTGTTAACTGCATTAATAATCTTCCATATGATTTTGATATTTTTACAGGTTCTTGGGCTCAATTAATGCATTTAATTAGGAGTAATATGCAATGGACTTAGTTAATCTATACTATTATTATATATTAGTGTATCTTCTTATGTATACTTATACATTTAGTTTATTTTTGTTCCTATTCATGCTTTCTGTTTCTTTATTCTTGTATTTTTTTCTTTTTTCCTTTTTATATCACCACTTGTAATTTGTAATTTATATGTTTTGTTTTTTTCTCACTTTTGGATTGTATCAATTGGGTTCGCCAGTAGATACAATATTGTTAATAAATAAATAATGGTACGGAATCCTTCGTGCGGTTTGGCCTGTTTTTATATTTAAATGTTAATTGCGTTTCATTATCAATATCCAAATAATTAAATTATTTTAAGAAAGGTAAACTGGCTGTTCCTTACTATCTCTACCACTGATGATGTTTGTTGAAATTGTTATTGTTTTCTTTAATGTCAAAGTCAATTTAAAAAAAAAGTCAAGTAATTGTCCGAAATGGATCTAATTGAAGGTGAGTATGAGTTATTACCATTAACACCACCTGAGATAAGAGACCTGGCCTGAGATGTGGAATCTATTGTCGGACAAGTCAAGAACTGTATATGATCTCCTCATATACAGCAGATTCATGGAATATAGACAGTTTAATGCGCCTAACCCTACATTGTTAGAACGTATAGTGCGTGGCCGCCTTTATGAACAGGTGTTTGAGTGCGTAGGAGGGGTCAGGGGTGGTGTCGGCTGAAGCGGGATGATCAGATGAGACTGGGCAGTACGGAGGTACACGTAGTGCCGTGGTACCTAGCCGTATTATTTGTTACCGTATTATGATTACAAACTTCGTGAATACCTACCAGTTTTTGGAGCTTGGTTAAACGGTCTTGGTGCCGTGAACGAGGGCAAGACCCTGACAGACCCTGACAGACTCAGCGCATCGCAACAGGAGAAAAATGTAGGATCTTTCTCTGAAAATGGGCTGATTGCCTATTTTTCAGATCTTTCAAAGAAAATGTAGCCTTGAAGGTTATGGTCTATGAACATAAAAATGACATTGATTTGGCAGAACATTATTTGTTCGAAGTCGTTCAAAGAGAAAAAATCGAGACCTATTTATCAGAGGCCCCAGATGAATTGTATTTGAGCACGAAGGTGGGAATATACTAGGAAAGCAGGAAGAACCAATTTTTCAATTTATATTGTAGGTTGTACTTATTGTTGCAGTCGATGGGGCTTTGTAGATGTGACGAGCTTTCGCAAATGAAAACGGATGATATAAATGTTCTTGGCGACAAATTGGCTAGTTATGCTACCAAATACTAAGACCAAAAGGTCAAGATCTTTTGTAGTACCTAACGGAATATTTAAGCGCTTACAGAAAATATGCATATTAATAGCACAACAACAAGTCATTGGCATTCACAAGTTCGGTAAAGTGCCAGAAGTAATTGCTACTTTTCTGGAACTAGCTTATGTCAAAGGGCACTGCTTTCGCAGAACTTCGGCCACCTTGCTGGTGGTTCTGGTGGGGACATAACAATGTTGAAGCAACGTGGGGCTAGCCAATAAGTCGAACATCGGTAATAAAATATTTTCAGGCGTTTCCGGAGTATCCATTATTGTGGATAATAATATTGTTAATTTTACGAAATGTTGAGAGAGTTCGATTGTATTAAATAATTGTTCACAAATCACCATAAATATTTCTAATAATTAAAAATTTCCTGTTGTAGTTTGTAGTTGTAATATAACACCAGTTTTGTGTATTTTTTTAAAATATAAAACCATAATTTTGAGTTTATCCTAATGTCATTGTGATTTCAATTATTAGCTGGAACATTGCATGGCAATAAACTTTTTCTGCCTAGGGAGTAAAAATACACATTTTAAGCCAGTCAAGTGTCATTAAAAAGTCGTTTTTAATGTCATTTGTCAATATAATCAGTAAATTATTTAACATAAAGATATACGATTGTGGACACATTTCTTAATATTCAAGCACTCCAATATCGTAACTACTAGAACTCCAGAGTAATGGATAGTGACTCAGACAGCGTTTGAATGACCAAGACAAAGACAATTTTGTTTTAACTGCGGAAAACGAAGACAACGGGATTAGTCACTATTTATTATTCTGGAGTTCGGGTATAGTATAGCAATATAGTGGTGGCGGTACACAACAGAATCTTACAAAACGTGGCATTGCGATACAAATTTGTCCCTTGCCCCGATTGTTCTGGAGATCCCACTTCTGAGATGCCACTTGAGAGCATTTTCTTAAAACTACCCCAAAATTTTCGAAAAATTTATTTGTTATGAAAAAGAAATGATTTTGGAATCCTTTTCGGATGATTTTGAAATGGCCGGAACAATCCCAGTATCAAATCCGCTGTAAATTGAATCAATACTTTCACATCACATCCAAATAAAAATGAAAAAGCTTAAATTTTAATTTAAGCTTTCATGGCATGGCATGGCAAGCATGGCGCTATTCGTATACACTCGTAGATTATAATAGTTATTAAAAATCTCCGCATATGCACCATATAAGTCAAAATTATGCAATCTGTTAAATACTAGATCGAAAATACCTGATAAACCATATGCTACTGTATTTAAGAATGTCGATCGGGTGCCGTTGCTGCCAACTAAGCAATACATGATATTTTGTCTTTTTTGGTTTAATTAAATATAAAAATACATAGTAACAATTTTTCTTAGTGAATGAATGACATTCTAACATAAATCGATTATGTGTAGATATAATAATGTATATAAACAACATACTTATTGTAGACATACTGTAATCAATGTCAGTTTCAATGTTTACACGGAAAACTTTTATTTTTGTTTCCATAAACTATCTTTACTATAATAAAAGAATATTTTCAAGGAAATAAAAAATATATCTATATTTTGTAGCTAGAAACTGACATGGAAAATTATACAAGGTGGTCTAGCATTGATGAAACTGGATGCAGTTTGTGACGTAAATAAATTCCGTTCTGTTATATAGCAAATGTTTTGAATAATAGTATCCTTTTTAAAATATTTGAAATAAGCCGCGCGAATTCGTATCTACCGCTTAATAACCGTTGAAATTTGCAATCGCATCCCGCGAAAAGCACGTGATGACACCGTTGGTTTCGGGTAGGGAAAAGGCATAAATACTGCACGCGACGCAAACAGGAGCCTCTTTGACCGTTTGAATTTTGCATTATTCGTATAGTTTGATAACTACCTGTTATATTTTCGGTTTTGTGAGTGAAGTTCTTCAGAAGCATAGCTTCTGAAGAACTTGAAGATGGTACGATCTTAATCTTTGAATTTTATATATATATATATATATATATATATATATATATATATATATATATATATATATATATATATATATATATATATATATATATATATATATATATATTGTAATAAATTTTATATGTGAGCTCTTAATGCCCCACTTTCTGGTGCCAATTGAGATTAATTTGAATTCTTAATGCCCACGTAATGGGAGACAAATGTTATAATATATATGAACTCTTAATGTTTTTAAGTTATGTGTATAAGCCTTACTGTTGGGTAATAATTTGTAATAAATTGATAAGATTTGTGAGTGAAGTTATGCAGTGAAAGCACAGAGTATGAACACCTGACAAGTCTGCTATACTGTCACGATCTCGATACTACTGCTAAATTTCCCTAGGCGCCAGTTCTTTGAACATTTATTTATATTAAATATAAAAGTTCACTGCTGAGCTTGAGTCCTCTATAGTCCAGTAGGGGAGGTTCAACTAGGTTACTTGGAATATTGATACTAATTTGCTGGCAAATTATTCTTGGTAAATCTTATGGAGACTGACATGTTTACACATTATTTAATGATATCAGGTTATTTTCCCACTCTTACATGAGAGTAATGATAACTCATAACTATAGAAACTTGGTTGTTTTATTAACGAGAAGTAAATATGTCTATAAGACGGCAGTTTAACACAGTAAAGTAAATATGTCTATAAGACAGGAAGTTTAACACACAAAATGAAGTAGGTATGTGGTTACCAAAATTATCTAGAAATTATCATAAAACTCTGTGAGGAGTAATATTTTGAATGAGCTTATTATTAAGACCTACGCCAAACTACGCAATCTTACAACTAATTACATGGGCAGTGGGCCTCTCGAACAATGAATTCTTACTACTAAAATTATTTTAAAATGTTGTTACCTTGCTACGATTATATATATAATCCTTTCAGTTATAGAAGCACCACAATATTATTAAAACCGAACTTCACTTTGTTTATTATTTATTTACACCAAACTCATTCCATCTGTCGGAATCACCATCTATCGGAAGGACCTCGTACTATCAATTTGAAAACTGCTTATCCTCTAGTTCACGATGCTGCCATCTATCGGAATCACCTTTACTTCACTACTTCACTACTGGGAATTCTACTACTTTTGATTGTAGCTTTTAGGTAGGTATCAATTTAACAAGGAAAATTTGGAAAAACTTGTATCCTCTGCTTACTTTATTCTCTCTGAACGATTCCCTCCTCCTTTTCCTTCTTCGTACACTATTTTAGCCTCGTACACTCTCCCTGGGGACACCGTGCTTGGAATAACGTATTACCAAGTCAGAACACTATAAATCTTGGCTAATTTTCTTCGCCACTTGTTTACCCGTTGATAACTGAATATTGTAGAACAAATTTTCTTTTTTAACTATTTTTTAACTTATTATAATTCATAAATTTTACATACACATAAGCGTAGCTGCCACTTGTAAAATGACGCTATTGCAACTCTCTATTGTTACTCGTTTCTACGGAAGTTTATCTAAATTTGAAACAATCGAAGTTCCTTGACAACGAGTGTTATGATATGTTATTCTCACATAATGTGACCAATCATATTGCAGCTAATTATTTAATTTATTTAGTTTGCCTTAAATATTGATGAATTTTGGTTCAAACAGTTTAATTTTCCATTCTACATAGAATTCACACATCATATTCACTTTCCGCAACTCAGTTTCAATGTTCACAATACAGTGACCTGTACCGAGCAAAACGTTTGAGGTACAAAACGTTTTGCTTCAGAATTATTAATCCTGAACACCTATTCCGACGTGACGCTTTTACAATTTTACGTCCAAATATACCGAGTTTATGTTAGTGTGATATACCATAAGGTTTGTTAGAATTTGTCTATTCCGATTAAGTTGAATTTAGAATTGTGCGCCGATAAATGACTTTAGTATTATGCAATTTACATACTGGCCAATCATATTAGTTCTCGTACATCGTCTGTGCGATGGGTAGAGATGCGTGCGCTCGCAACTGATACTAGAGTTGGAACTTTATATATTGAATCTCAGTACACGTATTAATTTATAATTTAACGTGTTTATTGTATTTTTTTTTTGGAAAAGTAATCTTGGGTTTGTAGCATTTCATTACATAGATAAATAAGCAAATAGACAAATGTATGTAATATACTCTCTATGTAATGAAATGCTATAAACCCAAGATTACTTTTTACAAAACAAATATGAATAGCAAAGATCAGCTAAACTACTAGCAGCTAGAATATAAATTTCCGTACGGATGTAATTGATTTATTTTCTGCTGTGTTTCGACCTTGAAATAGGCTCTTACTACATTTGATTTCATCGTCTTAACACCAGCAAGGGTGTTTGCTTTGGGTTGGCTGGGGATGTATATGCCTACGAGTACCTATATATTTATATTTTTGGTATATTGTGGTGCTGACCTTGCAGGGCCGGCACGTAAGGTAATCTACCAGATTATCGTGTCCGTTAAACTACCTCTGAATGAAACCACAGTAGGAACACTTCAACAACGGTTTATTGGAAACCAATACATTGGTACAGCGATTACAGCTTGACAGCAATTAATTGAATTATGTGTGAGGAATGGTTGTATGATAATTACTGCATAATGAATAACGATTAATGCTTAATTGATTAGGTGACCTAGTTACTGGGATTTATATAACGTTATCCTAGGTCAGTACGCTAAGTATAATTGACCTAGATCTTTGGTTATTTACTAAGCTGACCTTGTACCATTCTTGTGTCAGCCTTTTATTGAATAATGTATATATGCATGAAATAGTTTACTTTATTTACAAATTATTACAAAAAATTAAATTAAATTAAATTATGTACAATTTTACAAATTAAATGATTATTTAATTTGTATCGTACGTTTATCGTTCGATCATATTTACATATTTTTAGTAAAAATTACTTCTACGGCTTAGGCCATATTTTCTTTATATTTTACATATCGGCAAAGAGCACCATTGCCTTTCTATACGTTTTATCGTGTAGTGTTATGTTGCATACATATTCCTTTCTGTATTAATTTTTTACTGTCATTTTATAAAAGTATATCTTCGATTTTTGGGAATATAAAATGAAAATTACTTTCAATATTTTTAATATTATAGTACCTATTATCTATATATTGCATATATAAATATAACTTTTGATATTTCACTTCATTATCATCTCCAGTTAAGATGTTTCGTTAAATAAATAATTTATTTATCAACATAAGTACTTGAATAATAAAGTAACTATTCGCCATTTGGCTGAACAGTTTTCTATTTAGTTGTATTTAATATTTAATTAAAGCTCATTTTTTGAACTATTAATTCAATTATTTTTATTAACTTCACTTTAGTATACATTTTACTCAAGCGGAAATTTATACTTTTTTTCCCCAAATTTATTGTAAAGATAAACCTGATACTGGTAATTTTTTCTTCTATACTTTGACGACCGAGAATAAATTCCTCAAACAGTAGTCATTTTAACGCTCCTCAGGCTCATTAATTTTCAAATTTAAATTAGTTTTAAGTAATACTGTAAACTATCCACCATGGTACATATATTTATTTGTGAATATATTCTTTTAAAAAATACCTTCCTTTTATTTCTCTAAGCAAAAATCGGATTCACAGAGTTACATCTGTTTTTCAATATAAATTAAAAGTAGGAATAGATCAAGTCAGTTATTATCAAGCTGTGATTTTTCTGAGGTGATATATCTAAGGGTATCTAAGTGCTATAAGAGCCTCTGACTAACTATCTAATCCACTTATCCACGACCTCCAGAAAAATCTGAGCAGCCGATAGGCAAAATAAGAAATCCATCAATATACATCTCCTGGATGAGAGGCCATTTAATTCAGGTAAACTAAATTAAAAGGAGAGGTGTTATAAGTTTCACATAAGCTTTCAGATACCGTGCTCTTGTTTTTTGTATCGTTTTAAACATAAATTGTAAAAATGATAACAGAATACGTATCGATATTTGTCAATACGAGATCAAGTAATTTGGTATAAAAAAAAATGGTAGTAACTGGACGTACCTACTGAAACCAACTATTTTAACAGGACACATTTGATATTAGTGGGCATTGAGCAATCATTTATAATTTTTGCACATCATTCTATCTACATCCATTAGCAAAACTCATCTTCCGAACCGTGACACATCATAATTTAGTTTTTTTAGCCTTGTCTCCTATCTTTTATGTAATTTCGTTCTTATATTAATCAACTCGACTTTCTGCCTTCTCATTCATTAATTTTTAGCGCTTCCTGAAATCGTATTAGGCAAAGGCATTGCCAAATACAAAATCTGTTCAGTTAGTAAATTATTAATTGGACAGGTGTATTGATTTATATCAATTAAACATCTCCATCGTGTTCATAAAAAAGAAAGAACAGGAAAAATCTATAGTAACAGGATAAATACCAAATTTTAAAGCTTATATAATACGATATATAGAATAATTATCAGTGAATTGCTCTCGAGTGTAATTACAACGATGGTATGGGAAGTTTCCATCTTTGACCCACCAGACATTTAAACTAAAATTAATTCACTCTCCCAGACATAAACATAACTTATTATTATGGCAATAATAATAACGCGTACAAGAACATCAACAAAGACTTTTAGGGTCCTGTCTGAATACAAATATCGACCAAATTCTGCAAAACTGTTTGCTGAAACAATGGACGACCCACTTAATGCGTAATTAAATACGGAATTCACCCTAATGATAATGTGTCAATTTTCTTTCCTCAGTGCCCTCAATGAAATATAAATTGAGAGCGGCAAATAATTACGCCTGAACAATGGCGACACTACTAACAATTTATTTTTTTGCATAGATTGGCAATTTTGGCCCTAAATTGTGCCCAAATGTGCTTTACATTCAGTTACGTTATGAAATCAAACTATTATATTTGATGGATATCCTGAGGATGTTGAAGATTAGAGCACAAAATATACAGAGCGATCGCAACTATCACAAATGCATGCTTCAGCAGACATATTGTTTGATGAGATGATGATCCCAACCATATACGGCAACAGAAGTTTGTACCGGTAATTGTAACGATAAAAATTAAAATCGTTTCGTTAAACTGTTAAAGAAATTAAAATCAAGCTGTCCACATCAGGGTAAAGTAAGGCATGTCAGATGGCTCATAATAAACAGCAATACACATGTCCCATTTGTTTGACTCTGTAATAAATGTTAAATATATTGATTTATTGATATTGAAAATATATTGATTTCTTTGTTCCTGTCACTCTGACAGGCATATGAATACAAGCGAACATATTTCCTTAAACTTGCAAAAGGAAATATTTTGCAACGTATGTACTCAATAGACAGTATCGCAGATAAAATTGTTGCAGAAAACATGCTATTTGCATGCATTTAGCGGCTGCGATAGGCGTCGTCTCTTTTCAATCAGGGCAAACTGCACTGCTCTACTGCACTCTACTGCTTGGTCTGCTTAACTGTTATGATAGTTTTGGTCATTCATTAATTCTTCTACCTACGGTGTACTGATGAGAGCCAACAGCTCGAAACTAGTTGACACCTGGTGGAGGTATTGCTGAATGACCATGGCTATCTTATCGGATTTGCAGGTGTAATTCAATACAGGTCGGAATATTAGTTCTCTGAGTAGTTGTTACCTGTAAATCCATTCAGTATGTAATTTAGCCTTTGGGCTAGGGTCGCTACTCTAGGTGCCTGCATTGCAGGACGCTGCTTGTCACAAGACATTACTTAGTAATGTCTGATGAGTAGTAGCAACTGACCGCTAGAGGGGTCTGGTTATCCCTCGCTTGCACTGGAAACTAGGTGTAAAATTACAATTGTTCCTGAAAGATTTAATGGCAAATGTTGATTGAAATCCTGTTCGAAAGCAACGTCACTAGAAATGTTTACTTTTTTGTCGATTTGGACAACATGACCACTAAATTATGTTTCTGAATGTTTGCTTTGCTGAATAGATATCGATTTTTCGGGCATGATTTTAAGAGTAACTTCTATTTTATGGGTCACTAAATCTGCTATATATCCTTCTGCTAATTCTGACGACTTCCCTTTTCATATATAAAATGTCCACACCTGGTGCATTTGCTAGTAACGTAGAGGACGTTTTTCGAAACGAGTGGCGGTGTACTGACGGGTTTGAAATTGCTTTCCAACCATCTGATTTACACATCTGCCACGCTCATACCGAAAAAGAAGCGTTCATCTTGAGCCCTTTTTGGTCGGAGTTGCATATAACGATTAACATACCTAACCCAATCTTCTGTTACGGCAAATCTTCTTTGCACATTATTTTTTGTAGTAAGAATCTGCACTAACAACACAATTTTTATACTCAACGTCCTTCACTTTCAGCTTATATGACTCGTTAGTTCGGCATGCCCCAGCTACTCCAAAAATCGCTACCACTTTTGTCATTAAATATACTTCATCAGGAGCTTCTAACAAGAAGTTTGATATATCATCCTTTGTAAATACCTGAGATTTTCGAGGTTGATATCCGTCATTTTTCCTTTTTATGAATGCCTCCAAGCGGACAAATCGTCGGTCTTTTCACGTAAGGGCGTATCTCAGAAAATTTGAAAATTAAGTTAAGACCTCCAATGGGCAGCTTAAGCCTCATATTTTTATCTCACGAACGGAAGTATCTCAATATTTTATACTTTTGCTATTCCCCACATATTTTTATATGGTCGTATATCAAAATAATCAATATGTGAATCTCACGTATAGGCCTAACTTAGGATAGGCCCATACGTGTGATTTAAGAGACATGCATGCGCATAATTTTAAGGCGTATCTTTAGTGACGGCGCGTTACGGGTGATTCACAGAAGATGGCAGGCCTGACGGTAGTGATTTAGTTCACACATGATTGTTCCGTAAATGGACATTGTTTGTGATTCCTGTTTGATTGTATGAAATTGTGACATCTAAGAGTTATTTAAGGTAAGTACAAAACTACAAAACTATTTAGATTATACTTAAGTATAACTTTTTGACTCCTGCATTAGTATTTTGGCCCAGAAAAAACAATAGATGTTGTGTTAAAATCCATGGATGTATTCTTCTTCTCTATGCTTTAGTTCACTTCGATAATTTGAAAGAAATATCTTTTAAGATTCTTCGAGTTCTTTCACGGACAAAACGAAGACGATTCTACGCATAGCGCAATAGGCTATGCTATGAAACATTCGCGAAATATCTACGAAGACAGAATCAGCCGTACAAAGTAATATCTCTGAATAGAGAAGACTTTCTTGATTTTAAACAGCTTTCAAAAGATGTAAGAATCTTGACCGTGGGGAAGAGTGATTTAGGAGACCAAGTAAAGTAGAGAGATATTATGGAAATAAAAGTTAAGAAAGATTCTCCAGATCAGATCTTTTTTAAAGACAGCCATAATGAACAAAACTATGATAGCTTGTCACTAAAACGAAACAAACAGCATACGTATAGGCTTAGACGATTGAATGCAGGAGCAAACAACAAAAGTAAAGACAAGTACCAAGATTTGGTTTTCTTGCGTTCAGGAGTTACGCCAGTGATCAGACAAAAAGAACACCAAGAGTTTTTTAATTCTCTGGCTCATTTCGATGAGTAATAATAACAGGACCTTAGTTTTTATGTATTTTCAACCAAATTTTATTATTTTGTGAGAGTTATATTTTTGTGTTATTCATTTTTAAGATACAGGTAAGTTATTATACCCGCTGTTGTAAATAAATAACGTTATTTTCAATCTTTTGATATTTCTTCAGTAGGCGTATCTCATTTTTGTTCTGACAAACATATCACACGTAAGGGCGTAACCTTTTGATTATTTTTTTTCTACTACTTTTAAGGCACCAAGCACTGTTTAAGTGACAAATTCTTTAAGCTCTACAATGTTATTTGACTTATTCAAAATAAAAAAACGTAAAATATTTAAAATCTCTCCTGAAAAATCATCAAAGCTGAGATACGCCCGCACGTGAAAAGACCGACAAAATTTCGAAATATCCTGGTTCTTATTTAATGAAATAGTCAATTTCAATATTAAGTATTCTGACCATAATGAAGGAGGCGACAATGTCTTTGATTTTTCTGAGAAAAATACCAATAATATACCTATCTTCCGTTATTGTGGACACATCTTTCGTTGTACACCAATTGATGAAATTTTTATAGACTTCAATGAAATTCATTTTTAACTAATTTCTAGTCGAATATTAAACTTAAAAGACGTTTATAAAGGGTCCGCCAATAGGGACGCTCGATCTTTGACAGCTCATGGCGGCCATGTTGTTTGTGGTAGAGTTGGCAAACGTAGTTGTTATTATTCAGTGTATCTTCACAAATCACCATGAACCAATTTAGCCGCGAGCAACATGTGCAAATCGTTAAAACTTATTACGAAAATCATTCATCGGTTCGAGCAACGTTCCGCGCGCTCCGCCAATTTTACGGTGCAATTGATCGTCCTGCTGAGTCGACTATCCGTCGTTTGATTAACAAATTCGAGGCAACCGGTTCGGTGAACAATCAGCCAACACCGACGCGTCGTCGAAAGGTCCGATCTGCCCAGAATGTCGCCCCTGTGCGCGATAGTGTGCGTGAAAATCCGCGACAGTCAATTTCACGTCGCGCACAGGAACTCCGCCTTTCGGAAACATCACTTCGCCGAATCTTGCATCTGGATTTGGGCATGCATCCGTACAAGATCCAGCTGACACAAGAGCTCAAAATAAACGACCATAGACAGCGCCGTATCTTCGCTGATTGGGCTTTAGAGCAGTTGGAAGTCGACCCCGATTTTGGTCGCAAAATCATCTTCAGCGATGAGGCACATTTTTGGTTAAATGGGAATGTCAACAAGCAGAATTGCCGTTATTGGGCTGAGAACAATCCACAGGAGGTCCACCAGGTCGCAATGCACCCAGCAAAGGTAACTGTTTGGTGTGGATTTTGGGCCGGAGGCATCATCGGGCCGTATTTCTTCGAGAACGACGATGGTGTGTCCATCACGGTAAACGGCGAACGATACAGATCCATGATAACGAACTTTTTCTGGCATGAAATCGACAATATGGATGTCGAGGATATGTGGTTTCAGCAGGACGGCGCTACGAGCCACACAGCGCGCGCCACAATGGATCTTCTGCACGAGCGCTTCGGAGGAATGGTTATCTCGCGCGGAGGCGACATCAACTGGCCACCGAGATCGTGCGATTTAACCCCACTAGACTATTTCTTGTGGGGTTTTCTTAAATCACAGGTCTACGCAAACCAACCACAAAACACTGATGCCCTCAAAGTCAACATACGCCACGCCATCGATGAAATACAGCCCGATTTGTGCGCCAGAGTCATTGAAAATTGGACTTCTCGTATGCGCGCCACCCAGCGAAGCCGAGGTGGACATTTGACCGATATTATTTTCCATACATAATGCCTTCGAATACTCTTTCAAACAAAAAATAAATTTCATTTATACCTCTCACACAACTTGCTTTATTTCATTTTAAAGATCGAGCGCGCTTATTGGCGGACCCTTTATTTATCAACTTTATATTGAAGAATAATTAATTGACATCTGTCAAAATATTATTTTTTGTTGACATGAATGTTAACAAAGTAACGTTAACAACACACAGTGATACTATTTTTATGGCAATAAACCTTAATAGCCATTTTATTACGGCCTACAGGGGATTTTCAGCGTCTTTAAATTATATATTTTATATAAAATCAAAAGAAGAACGAAAATTTTAATGCATTACGCGCTGCAAAAGCCCTTTTAGGTGCTCGGAGGTATTCAAATAGCTTCGGCTACGCTTCGCTTCGCCTCGGCTATTTAAATACCCTTCGCACCTAAAAGTAAGCTTTCGCATCTTGTAATGTAAATAACTATATCTAAGTAATGAGTTGGTTAATTTTCATCTACGTCATGATTGTGGTTAATTTTCATGAGTACAAACTGATTATATGTTTGTATTTATTACTTATGTATTTATTACTAATCATTATTAATCATTATTAATGCTTATTATTATTATAATCATATTTATTACTAACTGGGGACAAGTTCGAAATCAATAGGGAACATTCCAATTTTTTTATTGCATAAAAATATTTTTTTAAGTATGGTAGCTGAAAAATAAGATATGCAAAAAATGATGCCTTAATTCGTTAATGATATGTTATGATTTATGAAAGTCACGCGCGCGAGCGAACCGTTTCAATGTCGTGAAGTCACATCCTACAATTTACAAACGACGAGGAGACCGAGTCGGGAGATCCCAGCACTCGACCGCTTGATTTCATAGTTCTTTCGACCGCTTTCCAGCGTAGCGCCCACCGAATGGCGCAGGCTGTGACGTCACAGCTCGTTTCGGACCGCTTCAATTTTAGCGCTGTTTAGATCCTTCATACTGATCGCGCAGAATTAGAAATCTTGTTTTTTTGTGAAGTAGGTACAGTGCCATTCAATTGAAAGTAAACGACTCTTATGAGAAATTTTGGAAATTTTCCCATTTTGAAGCAGGCTTTTGTAAACAGATCACATTCAAAATTATTTTAGGTTGAGGTATCTGTCAGTTAGAGGGTGACAGCATTTTATATACAGTATTTATTAAGGAAAATCTATATGGTAAGGAAGTCTCTTGTAAAAAAATCTATTAAATTAACAAACTAACTGAGAACTTAAGAAAATTACTATGAATTAATATTTGGTCCAAGCAGCATTCGCGTTTATAACTTTTTGAAGCCTATTTCTCATAGACAATATTAGTGTCCTGGTGTAATCCTCGCCAATATTTTCCCAGGCAATTTCAATCGCCAACCACAGTTCTTCTACGTTCGCTGGTCGGAAATTTCTGCTATACATGTCTTTTTCCATTTGTGCCCATACATTTTCTATCGGATTTAAATCCGGCGACTTAGAGGGGCAAGGCAGAGTGTTAATATGGTTTGTATTCAGCCATTCAGTAACAATTCGTGATTTGTGAAAAGAGGAATTATCCTGAAATATAAGTTTAATTGAAATATGGAAAAAGGAGAGGAAATAAAAATATTTTCCTGCTGGAAAGTGAAGTTCTCTGGATATAAAATGGAAACGGAAGGTATCATAACATATTCCAAAATGCGAGCGTAGCTTTGACCAGTAAGACGCTCTCTGATTCTCAAAGTAACACCTGCTCCTTGGCAACATATCCACGCCCACACGTTGTTAGAGAAGCGACCACTACGAGCTGTAGGATTTATATAGCGCTCTTCATATCGGCAATTTCTTGGGCGGTATACACGCACAGAGCCATCATAGCAGGATTGAAAAACTTTTTCGTCTGAAAAAATTGTGTTGTCCCAAAAGTCCTGTGGCACACCGACAAATTGGTTGGCAAAGTTTAACCTCTGCTCCTTATGCCGTGGCAACAGAGCAACTTTATTTACAGCCGAAAAATTCTTCAGCTCAGATGCTCTGATACGTCGTCTTGCGGTTTCCACCGAAGCACGAAAATTTGTTAAGAAGTAGGCAGTCACTGCTGTATCAAAAGGATTCTGTCGGAGGTGGTCAAGGACGAGTTCGTCTTCCTGCATAGTACTGAATTTCTGACGGCCCCCTCTATGGACGTACTCAACAGTTCCTTCTGCATTCCATTTTTGCTTAATTTTGTAAATTCAACCTTTACTCACATTCAAAGTATCTGCAACTGCTTGCATTGACCATCCGTTCTGCAGTAACATCACAGCTCTCATTTTTTGCGGTTCAGTTAAGCGCGGCATAATAATAATAATAATAATAATAATTATTATAAGGAAAACTTCAAAATATAGAATAATTATTAGTAAACTGACAAATAAAATTGACAATCAAGTTTTGATTACCTGAAAGCCTCTTTCACATTAATTAAAAAAATCGTTTACTTTCAATTGAACGGCACTGTACACGTTTTATTACAACTTTACGGTATGTTTTTTAGTATTATTTTTATAAAATTTTAAGTCATGTTGCCTATTGGGGTATTCGGAAGGCGATTACTGCGGTGACGCGATGTAAAACACGTTACATTTCGAGTCTTAACCAGTAACCAGAAAATTTTTGTTATTCCAAAAATCCGTTAAACATGTATAAAACAACATCCCTCATTATATCGCTCTCTTCACACGTGCTACCGCATTTTTACAGCGTTGTCAAGTATAACCAACTTCCAGGAATTTAATTTTATTTAACAAATGATTTGATATACATCGCCCATCACATTATGACATTATCATGTAGTATAACAAAATATTGATCATACTATATACCTTTCGTCATATCATAAAACAATTGGATGGTGAATGTGTTGCAGAATAATAATGTTTCCCATTCAAATATTACGGATCTATTATACACGTTCTTCGGCCGTGTCACATCGGCATCATTGGCATTCATTTGGAAGCTTAAATGGCCTAATACCATAGAACATTTTGTGGTAAAGTGGGACCAACAACAGTTCTTGAAATAGAAGTAATACAGTTATTCTTGAATTTAGTGTATTATTTTGGTCGGTTTTGTGTTAAAATTGATTAGTTATTAGTATGCTATCAAAACATAACAACTTGTTGAATGAAAGCGCTTTTATAGTGACGATTTTAGCTTGTTGTAAGAAAAGTTATACTGCCCCGATCTCCCATTGCGGCAATTGTGGGTATCCTTTGAACATTTTTTATCTCATATTTCGATGTTACAAACAGTATCTCAGTATATCACCCGATTCTGCGGTGATGTAACGTACCAAGATATAAAATTAATTTCCTTCGCACGTCCACGCAGCGAACACATTCATTCATTTGTACAAAAAGGCAGATGACACAAGACCCACCTGCTTCATATTGAAACATGAATATACAGCTAAAAAACTGGCAAAATAGCCTTACAGCTAAAATAGTCAGCAAATGGATATGAAAAGGAAATCATATCCGAAATGTCAATATACAATAATGTATATGTAGTAAATTTAATCATTACGAGAGAAATGGGGTGTGAAAGGTATCTTTTCATACTGAACACTTATTGAAAATTTTAACAAAGGTTTCAGGCCTCTATATGTTTTTTAGGTCACTTGAGTTGTTCTGCAAAGGTTCTGCTTTAGGTATACAACAGTCTTGGAAAATATAAGTGAATTTAACCTTGTATTTAATTTATTTATTATATAATTTATTTAAATTCAATTTTAGTTCAATTTATTAAATCCAGATAGACATTTGTAGGCAGCAGTAGGGTATATAATTTAATCACGTATTCTGCATCGAAAAATAATACTAATTTGCTATGTAAACTAATTCGAGAAATGATTCGTTAAGAAAATGAGGGTGTACAAGTTTGGTTAAAAAAAAACAAATTTATTAATTGTTGCGAAACGGCTTTAGATTTTTTAAAACAAGCAATCGACACTGCATTTGCCGTCATTCCATAACGTTTATTGTAATTTCATTGACTATCAGGTGCATTAAAAGGCTTTTTGCTTTTTACTCGAAAACCCCATGGAAAAATCCCAAGACATTTTTTCTTTCGAATCGAATGAATGAAGCAAGCAATTTCTGTATCACTCCCTCTTTGAATGCTTCAGAACTCTATTGTATATGTAATCCAATATTCTCCAGCATATAGTTGGAGGAAGTAGTTGTTTTTCAATAGGTTCAACAAGATGTTATGCATTTTAAAGTTTAACATCTTCTGGATAACTGTATGCCTAATGCTTTTATATATAATATGTTCAAATAGAACAAATATAAATAGTAGACTAGGTTTTTGTATTCTAAGAATTTGAGTTCCGTATAAAACTAATATCATAAAACGTCACTGCAAGTGTTGGAGTATTAATATTTTAAATTCAAGTATAAATGATCAATGAAACAAATCGTACACTGCTCTGAAGATCCTGAATAAAGGTGAAAGAACTTATACAACTTCTAAGTGGTTCGTTTCCGTATGTATGTCCAGATATAGCACTGGTAAGTGTATCTTCCTTCTTATTCGTCTATTTGCTTATTTCTCTATGTAATGAAATGCTACAAACCCAAGATTACTTTTCACAATATATATATATATATATATATATATATATATATATATATATATATATATATATATATATATATATATATATAATTCCATTTTATGATTCATTAGGCCATTTTATCATTTTATTAAGAAAAGTCCATAAGCTCCACTGCATAAATTCCACTGGTCCGAAGTGACAATTATTTTTGATAGCCGAGAGAACTTCACCTCCTTTAATTGCGTTTATTGTGAAAAACTTTCTGTCGCTTCCTAATACGAAGGGATACGTTCAGAAGGGATAATAGGGGAAAAGTTCAGAAGGTAAAAGTTTATAGGTGACAGAAATATTGAATTTTTCATACTTTCCTGATTTTATAATAATTGTTACGTATAATTTTTTATATTTTGTGCATATATTAATAAAAAATCGATAAATAGATTTGCTTTACCCTTATCATTATTTAATTGCATACCAGTTTCATAAGTAATGTTTAATTACCCATTTCATATAGTTCATTATTATATAGTTAATACATAGTAGGCAATTATACGTTTCAAAATATATGTATTGTTAATTCATTATTTATATTATTTATCTGTTACTAAAATGTGTATATCAGATAAATGTATTTATTAAAACAAGTATCATAAATAGCTTGAGTTCATTAATCTAGAAAAATAAATCGACGTAATTTTTCTCCTTTGGACTCATTTAGCGCTTTAGTGGGCATGTTAGTATGATTTCATTGGATCGTAGTTTAATGTATTAATTATTTTTTCGAATTTCGAAAAAAAATCCTATTTTACCCTGGAATATATTTATTAGTTTTTAAGTTCTTTGCTATTCATATTTATTTTGTAAGAATTAATCTTGCAAATCATTCATTACACAGAGAACTCAAATGAAAACAGTTACCAGTTGTATATCTGGACATATATACGGAAACGTATCATTTAGAAGTTGTACAAGTTCTTTAGCTTTTACTGAGGCTCTTCAGAATGATGTACGATTTATGTAATTGGTCATTTATCCTTATCAGTTTGTAACATCGAAATATGAGACATAAAAACCCGAGCAAAAACCTTCATTATATCGATAAAAGGAGCCGCCGATCCCTAGAAACAAACCACGCCCATCACATTATGACACTTTATTGACATTTTATATTGACATTTTTGCATTGACTTTATTGACATTTTATATACATCACATTATGACATTATCATGTAATATAACAAAATATTGATCACACTATATATCTTTCGTCATATCATAAAACAAATGGATGGTGAATGTGATTGGCCTTGGCCGTGTCACATCGGTATCATTGGCATTCATTGGATGCCTAAATTGCCTAATACCATCGAACGTTTTGTGGTAAAGTGGGGTCAACAATAATTCTTGAAATAGATGTAATACAGTTGTTCTTTAAATTAGTGTATTATTTTGATTTTTGTATTAAAATTGATTAGTTATTAGTATTCTATCAAAACATAACAACTTGTTGAATGAAAGCGCCTTTATAGTGACGATTTTAGCTTGCTGTAAGAAAAGTTTTACTGCCCCGATCTCCCATTGCGGCAAATGTGGGTATCCTTTGAAAATTGTCTCATATTTCGATGTTACAAACCGTAAATTTACCATTAATACCTACTATTGTGCCTCAAAAATCGAAAGAACTTACAGCTTATAAATGATTCGCTTCCGTATATATGTCGAGATATAGAACGTAAGAGTTTTCATTTGATTTCTCTTTGTAATGAATTACTACAAACCCAAGATTGCTTCTTACATAATAAATATGAATAGAAAAGAACTTAAAACCTACAATATATATATATATATATATATATATATATATATATATATATATATATATATATGAAATGAAACATTTATGTTAACTTTGTTAGCATATTTATATTATGTTAACTTTCTATGATGAATTAATAATCTCACTTTTACTATACGTATACTTAATAAACTATTTCGATTTTAAAGAATCTTTTAGAAGTGAAAATCAGATACAATACTTTATGTGAGAGCATCAATACAAAAAGCTGTTTCAAAGGATATAAGAGCTATAATACCTGTGGGTGGGACGAAAGCGAAGATTATTTTCCAGAAAATGGTGACAAAGTGCATGATATAGTCCAGCCCAGACGGCTCCTTCTCGTTCGCTTCGTTGCTGGCGCTCACAGTCATGGCCTCGACGAATTGCTCCTTCCAAGATGAGGTGCCTATTAATAGGGATGCGTTGGCACGCTGGACCAGCTTGTCTACCGTATTCTGAAAGACAATAGATAATTCTACATATATATATATATATATATATATATATATATATATATATATATATATATATATATATATATATATATATATATATATATATATATATATATATATATATATACACTGACGAACATAAAATGTGGCGCACCTAAATTTTGTCCCAAATTTGATGTTTAATAACTTTTAAACCAGCCTATCAACTTTGATATTTTTTTTTGTTTGAAAGGGCGATTCTTGCGGATGATTATTTTGTAATTGGCTTTCCATAAAATATGTATTTTTTAATATGTACACTGTACAGCCTTTAAAAACCGATTATGATTTTGAAACGAAATTTGATTGTCGCTGTGGAATGAAAATTTATTTGTATTGAATTCTTAGGTTGGTCACGGTGTTTACCATTCTTTTTTCAATATTCTCTTTTTTGAAGCACCTCTCTAGCCCCTTCAGCAACGAAGATGCGACATTTTAGATGAAACGGTGTTATTAAGTTTGATATTCAACAAGGAGGCCGTGGAGCTGAAAATGTTTTAAAAGTTCATCGTTTAAGAAAGGTTTAGCGTTTTCGATTACGGACGCTGAAATAATTGTTACTTACAAGTACAAACAACATCAAAAAGAAATAACAAACAAAAAATTATTCGACATTTTAGTAAAACGACTGTAATTATTGATGATTAAAACAATAAACTTAAAAAATAACTGAACAACAAACTAACTAATAACGAGAATTTCCTCCTCTGGCTGCTATAACAGCTTCCATATGCCTAGGCATGCTTTCAATCAAATTTGTGATAGTGATTTGAGGGATATTGTCGCATTCTTCTGTAAGAGCAATCCTCAATTCATTCAGATTCTTTGGGTTGCGTCTACTAACACGTTGTCCCAATTCATCCCATAAATGCTCAATGGGATTCATATCAGGGCATTTAGCAGGCCACGGCATACGATTAATTCCGACATCGTTTAAAAATTGTGTTATCATCACTGCTGTATGCGGTCGTGCATTATCTTGCATTAAGAGGAATTCTTCGCCAATGTAAGGTGCAAATGGGACAACATGTTCATTCAAGATCTCTATGTATCTAACGGCAATTAGAGATTGCCGTGGTGGAAACACAAATAATTATGTACGGGCATCGCTGGTAATTCCACCCCATACCATTAGTGAACCATCGCCAAAACTCTCCCTTTCACTGAACATACCATCCTCGTATCTTTCCCCACGCCTTCTCCAAACCCTCCGACGCCCGTCAACTGATCTCAACATGAATCTTGATTCATAAGTGAATAAAACTTGAGACCATTGCAACTCATTCCAAACAAGATGAATTCGAACAAAATCCAAACGAGCTACTCGATGTCGTCGAAGTAATCGCATTCCAATAGCAGGTCTTCTTGCGATAAAACCGAGACTCCTTAATCTCCGACAAATTGTTCGATATGACACAACTGTTCCTCGTGCGTTTCTTAAATTTCGGTTTGTGATCACAGCCGTTTGATAGCTATTCCTCGATATTTGCAGACCAATAAATCGATCGTCAATATTTTGCATAATCCTGGAACTACCCGAACCTGGACGTCTGCTGTATTGGCCCGTTTCTCGGTAGCGCTGGATCGCTCTTTGGACTTCGGTTGTTTCTGGTAGACCAACAATACGAGCTGCATATATTTGACTCCTTCCATCTTCTACCAAAGCCACAACTCTAGCTACTTGAATTGGACTAATTTGCACTGGCATTTTCTTTTAGAACGTTAACTGAATTTTTTTTTCACGAGAATTTCAACTGAATCTTTTGACGTTTCAGTGTTAACCGTTACCATAGCCTCCTTGTTAAATATCAAACTTAATAACACCGTTTCATCTAACATGTTGCATCTTCGTTACTGAAGGGGCTAGAGAGGTGATTCAAAAAAGAGAATATTGAAAAAAGAATGGTGAACACCATGACCAACCTAAGAATTCAATACAAATAAAATTTCACTCCACAGCCACATTCAAATTTCGTGTCAAAATCATAATCGGTTTTTAAAGGCTGTACATATTAAAAAATACATTTTTTATGGAAATCCAATTACAAAATAGTCATCCGCAAGAATCGCCCTTTTTTCAAAAAAAAATTTATCAAAATCGATAGGCTGGTTTAAAAGTTATTGAACATAGTTTATATATATATATATATATATATATATATATATATATATATATATATATATATATATATATATATATATATATATATATATATATATATATATATATATTTGGAGGGTTTATCTTGGGATAGTAGCAATAAAACGACTGATTAGGTTACTTGACGTTTCGGTCCCTTTCTTGGGCCTTTTTCAAAAGAGTATTTTATTTTGTGACATATTTGACACAGATAAATATGACAGTTTTAATTAATTTTGAAGGTTACTAGACTGTTCGATTAGTATCATAGGGAAGAACAGCCAAGAAACCCTACGAAATTAAGCTATTTTATATTTCATTATTATTCTAATTTTGGTTATGTTAATATTATGTAGATGTATATTTATAGTAAGTAGGTATGTATGTACGTATATAAGTTTATATATAGAGAGAATGTTTTTTGTTAATTTATTTAATACTTTTATATTAACAGATTGTAGATTGTAGAAAGATGTTCTGTATCTTTCTTATTATTACATGTATTAGGATTTTTTTGAATATAAATTGATTCCATAATTAGGCGTGTTTTATAATTTTATTCTTTATTAATAACTTTAGTATTTTCGTAGTTAAATTGATGACCTGTTTCATTAGAATGTTTTTTTAGAGCTGTAATATTAGCTGAATATTTGTGACCTTTTAAACGTTCTTCAAGGAGTTGCATTGTTTGACCAATGTAGACTTCATCACATTGTTTACATGGAATTTCATATATACAGTGTGTAGTTTTTTCAAGTGGATTTTTATCTTTCAATGGTGTGTAAAGGAATTTTAAGTTGTTTGTAGTTTTGTGTGCTGTGTGAATATCATATGTTTTTAAAATGTTTGAAATATTTTCTGATAGTTGTGGTATATATGGTAAGGCAATATATGTTTTACGAGTATTAGTTGTATTGATTAGTGGTGGTGGAGAATTGTAGTATTTGTGAATTCGGTTTTTGAAAATTTTGTTGATTAGAGAAAAAGGATAGTTATTATTTATTAAAACGTTTTTTGCTTTTTCTATGCATTCTTTTCTAAAAATGGCAGACGTTAGTTTTATTGATCTGTCTGCAATACCAATTATTACAGTTTTTTTATGGTTGTAAGGGTTTTTTGAGTAGAAATTGGTATATCTACCAGACCATGTTGTTTTTGTATTCCATTTTGTTAATATTTCAGTTTTATTATTTATAAGAGTTAAGTCTAAGAAGTTTATTGTATTTTCTGATTCGTTTTCAATTGTAAATTGTATTTTTGGATGGTAACTATTAAATTTATTTAGGATATAATTTTTTTGTTCAGTTGGAAATGCAGTTATGCAATCATCAACATAACGTTTGAAAATGGTATTTTATAGTTTAATGTTGGAATTATGGTTTTTTCTAAATCTTCTAGTACTAATTCTGCGATTGTACTGGATATTGGTGAACCCATTGCACAGCCATATGTTTGTTTGTAATATGTATTATTGCATTGAAAAAATGTGCAATTTAATGTGAGTTCTAAGGAATATAAGAACTCTTCTATTGGTAAAGAAGTATAATTTTTTATTTCGTTCCAACGTTTATTTGTTATATTTTTTGCCAGGTCTATTGGTATATTGGTATATAGTGAAATTATATCTAAAGAGAAAAGTTTTTCTTGGTTATTCAATTTTATTGTCGATAAATCGATAAATGTTTTGAATGTCCAAGAGTCCTTTATATAATGGTTTGTTTTCCTAACAACGTTGTTTACAATATTTGATAAAAATTTTGCTAAATTATAAAATGGACTTTGAACATATGAGACAATAGGTCTTAATGGGATATTTGGTTTATGTAGTTTTGGTAGACCATAAAATTTAGGGGGAAGAGAATTATTAATTTTTAAAGTATTAGCTATATCTTTTGTGATATATTTTTTAGTTTCCCATTTTTTTATTAAATTATTATTTTCAGTTTGATATTTCTTTGTTGGGTTATTTCTCAAACGTTGATATGTTGTATTATCATTTAGCATATGATTATTTTTTTCTTTGTAATCACTTGTGTTCATGATTACAGTTTTGTTTGATTTATCTGGTTTTAGAATAGTAATTTGAGGGTTAATTTTTAAAAATTGTTGAGTATCCTTTATTTGTTTTTCTAATTTTTTTGTTGATTCATTTTTATTATTTGATTTATTTTTAAAATTATATACTACACTATTAATTTTGGATCTAATTTCATTTTTTATAATATTTGGTTTAGTTTCTATTATATTTTCAATATTTGCTATTATATTTGGAATTGGTAAGTTATTTTTGTTGGTATTTATGCAAAAGTTTGGACCTAGACTTAATATTTCATTAATGTTATTTGGGATTATTGTATTTGAAATATTTTCAATTCAATTTTCAAGGTTATTATTTTGTTCATTATTATTATTGTAATTTTGTTTTTGTTCCATTTTATAAATTTTTGTTTGTTGTTTCTTTTTATAATTTAGAAACTGTTTTTCCATTTTTTTATGAAATTGATTTAAAAGTTTATTAATTAAATTTTGAGGAGTAACTGAAACCAATATTTGATAGATATTGTTTAGTTTCAGATTTAATGAATTCAAATATTTGGTGCAATCTGTTAATAATAGATTTATTAAAGAATAATTAAATTTACTTACTTTGTAATTGAATTTCTGCTCTATATATCTACCTTGAAATGTGATATGTTTAAGGTTGAATCTCATAAACTGAGGTGTTAATTGTTTGTGTTTACACTTTAACAAGAAAATTCTTCTGTTCTTCATCGAATTTAACTTGGCATGAGTTTTCATATAAATTTTCAAGGTTTCGCATGTTTCTGCATTGTAGGTGTCTCGAATTTGTTTGTATTTGATGTAGGATTCCATATCTCACCCAGGAATATATATATATATATATATATATATATATATATATATATATATATATATACATATATACATATATACGATATAAGACCCTCCTTTAAATGTTATCAATGATCGCACCTGATCATTTCCCACATGAACTACAGCGGAGCATATTTTACCAGGACATAAAACCCCGAGATAAACTTTTTATTGCATGGCAGCCTAGGTGCTCTCATAATAAAGACCTTTCTTACCTTAAACTCTTTGCTTTCCTTTATCCTAATTTGTGCCCTGACTACGTCCCCTAATCTGGGCTTTCCCAATATCGCTATCTTCTCCCTGGCCGTTCTGTCCTCAGGTCGCTTCATTGCAGCCTCCGCTGCTAAACTGGCTACCTCGTCTGAAAAATTCATACAATTTTTTTCTTATTTGGTAGATAATTGCGTCACGATTTCACGAATATTGGAGAGCAGAAGCACAATTTGTTGCGGAGCTATTTCAAACAATGGATGGTCGCCTGAGACAAGTACTCATAATTTGAATATCGAGAAATGCTCACAATTAAAGCTACAGATTTCGGCGTAAAAGTCACTAGATCACAAAAAATAATTATTTGACCTTTATTCTAAGAACACAAACAAGCTAAGATATATTCAAATACGTATTTGAATATATATGAGGATGTTCATGTTGTTTCGTAAAAGCATGACATCGTTGTACAGGACACACTCTATATTTTCCTTTGATGAAATTGTAGCTTACAACAGTGTTACAACAAAATCATCATTTGATTTTTGTTTTATCTTCTGTATCTGGAAGATAAAAATCTGTTTTCAATTGTTATATTTTCCATAAAACCTACCTAGTCACTGGTTTTGCAACTTGTGCACAGTTTTTATAAATTTTCCTAAAACGACTCATATTGTACAGTATAATTTTTAAGTATTGTTAAAATTATAGCTGACCGGACAAACTATAAAGTGACGTGTGACTACTAGAAGTAGGCTTTGCTTTCGAGGAACAGGCATTTTTATCATTTTAGCATTTTTAAAAAACGATGCACCTTTTTTTGTCGCTATTAAAGTGACTACCAAAACGTCAAATGAATTAACAATATGTCATGCCTGATATTATACGCGTTTGTATGGTAAGCAATCATTGCCACTCATCATAAATTAGAAATATATTTCTTTTAAAAAATAGTTACAAATTATTTTAAATATATAATATATTAATCGTGCATAAAGTTTTGCATGATGCACTTTTGGGATAACTGGGTTTTATGGCCCGAGGCGATTTGGTTAATGATGTGCACAAGAGAAACTTGACTGAAAAAACAGACATTTGTTTAACACCCTGTACTTTTATAACTTCATTTTAAAATTAAATAGGCGAGATGAAACTTTTAATATCTCCCTTAAAACGCTAAAACCTGATACAAATCCGTACATTTTGCGGCGGTGTTTTACATTGTTCTAAATCTTGGCAAATTTTAAAGTGCGAAGCAAATTTTGACTAGTTATAAGAATAGTTAATTAGTTCCATGTGCTTGTGTATGCATCAGATACTTTTTTGTTCATACTATGTCTATGAAGAGGCAGACAATTTTGACTTTACAGAAATATGTATAATAAATGTAAACAATATTTTTAATAATATAATTTATAATATTGTTTACATATATTGTAAATAATATGTACACAATAACTTAATAATATATAACGTAAAAAATACATATTTGTCTAAACTGGTATCCACTTCACGTCTGATATTCCGAAACCCTTAAGAGTAATAGGATATTTAAAATTTAAACAACCTCTGGGTGGGTGAAAAAATATCAAACCACAGATTTACTTACTTAACATGCAGTACGACGAAGAGAAGAGTAGCAGAAGAGAGAAGAACAGATATGGAAAAAAGTGATATGAGGAGATAAGAACGACACAGATATTCATCAATTTCCTTACCACCGGACATCTGAGGCTCCCCCAGCTGAACATAAAAGAGGACGTCTTTCTCGTAGCTGTCCTCTTCAATAATCGTCAGTGCAATGATTTTCCTGAAACCAAATTTAAAATTTAGATTCTGCTCGGTTTGCGGACGCTATTGACATGTTTCTCTTAGTTTTCTGCTTGAGAAACAATCCAAAGCATACTTGTTTGCATTTACAGAGGGGGGACTTAAGCACTATAAGATTGAATAAAGCGATTAGTCTGGAAAAAACTTATAAATAGAATAGTAAGTAAAAGTAAATAGTAAGTAATCCGT
>CAXKVY010001147.1:0-22500 GCA_964058915.1 Tetropium fuscum
TCGTCGTTCTCGAAGAAATACGGCCCGATGATGCCTCCGGCCCAAAATCCACACCAAACAGTTGCCAGAAAAAGTTCGTTATCATGGATCTGTATCGTTCGCCGTTTACCGTGATGGACACACCATCGTGGTGCCTCCGGCCCAAAATCCACACCAAACAGTTACCTTTGCTGGGTGCATTGCGACCTGGTGGACCTCCTGTGGATTGTTCTCGGCCCAATAACGGCAATTCTGCTTGTTGACATTCCCATTTAACCAAAAATGTGCCTCATCGCTGAAGATGATTTTGCGACCAAAATCGGGGTCGACTTCCAACTGCTCTAAAGCCCAATCAGCGAAGATACGGCGCTGTCTATGGTCGTTTATTTTGAGCTCTTGTGTCAGCTGGATCTTGTACGGATGCATGCCCAAATCCAGATGCAAGATTCGGCGAAGTGATGTTTCCGAAAGGCGGAGTTCCTGTGCGCGACGTGAAATTGACTGTCGCGGATTTTCACGCACACTATCGCGCACAGCGGCGACATTCTGGGCAGATCGGACGTTTCGACGACGCGTCGGTGTTGGCTGATTGTTCACCGAACCGGTTGCCTCGAATTTGTTAATCAAACGACGGATAGTCGACTCAGCAGGACGATCAATTGCACCGTAAAATTGGCGGAGCGCGCGGAACGTTGCTCGAACCGATGAATGATTTTCGTAATAAGTTTTAACGATTTGCACATGTTGCTCGCGGCTGAATTGGTTCATGGTGATTTGTGAAGATACACTGAATAATAACAACTACGTTTGCCAACTCTACCATAATCAACATGGCCGCCATGAGCTGTCAAAGATCGAGCGTCCCTATTGGCGGACCCTTTATATATATATATATATATATATATATATATATATATATATATATATATATATATATATATATATATATATATTATTATATATATATATATATATATATATATATATATATATATATATATATATATATATATATATATATATTATATATATATATATATATATATATATATATATATATATATATATATATATATATATATATATATATATACATATATATATATATATATATATATATATATATATATATATATATATATATATATATATATATATATATATATATATATATATATATATATATATATATATATATATATATATATATATATATATATATATATATATATATATATATATATATATATATATATATATATATATATATATATATATATATATATATATATATATATATATATATATATATATATATATATATATATATATATATATATATATATATATATATATATATATATATATATATATATATATATATATATATATATATATATATATATATATATAATATATATATATATATATATATATATATATATATATATATATATATATATATATATATATATATATATATATATATATATATATATATATATATATATATATATATATATATATATATATATATATATATATATATATATATATATATATATATATATATATATATATATATATATATATATATATATATATATATATATATATATATATATATATATATATATATATATATATATATATATATATATATATATATATATATATATATATATATATATATATATATATATATATATATATATATATATATATATATATATATATATATATATATATTATATATATATATATATATATATATATATATATATATATATATATGGGGAGATCCAGCGGTTTCCACAAACTTATGGTGCCGCGGGTTCGTGGATTTGGATTAGCCTGTCAGAGTGCAAGGAATCGGAGATATAATTTTTTTAAGATTAAAAAATTATTAAAAAAACGTATTATTCCTCTATTTTCAAGATGCGATATCTCGCCGGTATCTGCTCGAATAGGGATCTACCTGGGCTCATTTTTTAGCATTTTTAGTCTACTTGATGGATATTGCTGCCCGCTTGCTTAAAATTTAATTAAACGTCTGGAATTTAAAATTTTCGGAAACATGTTTTTCTTTAACAAACGGTTTTTTTTTCATTATTTTCGATGCTCTTGAAATCAAGTATTGGCGCTCAAACCACTGCCTCCCCTGGCCAAGTTGACCTTTGAGTGCTATACATTTGATATAATAGGCCTGCGAGCCCTCTCCCGTTGTACATACATTCCTACGCCATTTGAAAGATCGTCTTAAAATTAAAAAACAATAAAATCCAGGGTACAAAACCTCATAACTTTTTTCTCTCCGAACCAAAATGTTTAAAAATTGAGCACGAAGCGGCTTTTTATATGTAGAATATACTCTCCAAATACCGAGCCTGGCACAGACTCCGTAGCGGAGATACACGCATAGGAAAATCGACGATTTTTTATATATTCTGCATATATGTACGGACTAAATCTATTAGCTTGACCGCTCGCGGAGCCCTGTCAGCGACAATTACTAATAATCCATATTTTGATCGATAAACCTCTCTCAAATTATCAACTCAAGGGGCCGAGAAAAGCTGAGGATGCGCGAGTTTCAAGACAATGGACTCGATTACTCCAGTAATTTTCGTCTACTTGTCGTAACTCATTTCGATGCGGCGCATCGAAATGAGCATCTGCTCGGTGTCACGCGAACTACTCAGTCGTTACAGGTTTTGTTTGTCGTCTCCATTGTTGACGGTTTTCCTTTTACAACGGGTCGTAACACACGGGATCAGAGTTATAATCCAAAAAAAGGAATTTACGATTTTGGAAAGAAAACATGTGCGTTACGTTAAGCACGTCTAGCGTTGCGCACAAGAAAAAGAAGAAGAAGGAGAGAAAAACAAGAAGACGAGATCCAGCAAGTGAACTAGTGTCTTTTCACGTGTATCGGTATTCCAGTTTAATAAATTGGCGTTCTTCAAATTTCTTGCAGAGGTTTGATTTCTTTCTTCCTTTGCAGAGCAGATTCAAGATGAATGAGTGTAGTATTGGAGTAATCACGCAATCTAAGGACTGTCATGGAAAACGGTTTTCAAAGAAAGCAGCATTGTATAAGTTTGATTCCTTCACTGCAGAGGAGGTAGATACCTTAAGATTCCGAGTGACAAATTTTCAATACGATATTGCGAGTACAATTTGTGACTTCCACAAATGTATGTATCCTGATTATTATTCCTACAATATAAAAAAGTGTTGCGATCCTTACGGTAAACACGCCCACCCGATCCACGCTGATTTAAGGATACTCGATTTACAAACATGTCGAGATTATCTCTATGTGACTACCAAAAAATTGATCCCGGGGGAGAAAATCAAATCAAATCTGCTGATCTTCTCCCAACGAACCTCAAATAGAATATGACGGCTGTTATAACTCGGTATTACTGACAACGTAATACCGAACTTAAAACAATTGCTCGTGAGCTCTCAGATGATTTGGAATCTTGCTCGACGTTGGAGCATACCAGTTTGGGTTGTTCTTTTGCAACCTTTAGCCAATAGAGGGTGCTCTATCCATTCTCGGAGTAACTCCCAGGAATTTAAAAAAATCCCGATCGATCGACGCCCAGCAGAGATTGAGGCCCTGGTTCTGGAAGTATGTTCGAAGCTCTCGACAAAACTATCCGCACTACATGTACCAGACTCTCATGTAATCCATGGGCCTTCAATGAGAAAGGTTTCAGAATTCAATGAAATTCTTATGAAATTGCAGAAAAGTATCAGCGACAGACACTACCGAGCATTTCGCCTATACTGTCCATGCTTTTCTAGAGAAATTGACTGGTACAATTTGCCATGACTACCCTTGGATTAAAAAAGTCGTGTACTTTTCTGACGGCGCCCCAAACCAGTACAAGAAGAAGCAAGTAATGATTCATCTAGAAATTTTTATAAAATAAACAAAATTGTTCTGTATTGTTGAGAATTATTCGAATTGAAAATAATTTTCAGGAACCACTTGGCCAATATTCTTTGCCATGAAGAAGATTTTGGTCTGACAGTAAGTTCCTACAATTTTTTTGCAATTAGTCATGAGAAAACCGCCGGTGATGGTATTGGAGGTATGGTAACGAGGACCGTCATGCGCCACTGCATTCGATTTCGCATTAAAACTTATCAATTCAAGTTGATGTTTAAAGAAAGATTGACAGGAAAATAAATTATTTCAGAGCTTTATGGGTCACGGACATTGAGGTTTAAGCACATAAAAGGAAAATCAAACGTCGATTTTATGCTGTAACGACTCTTCCAGGGACAAGAAAAAATCATTGTTTGATCCCTATAAGCAAAAATTCATAGATAAGCGAACAAACGATAAGCGAAATGAATGTTTAATTTCTCTTGAAAATGTTCTGAGAGAAAAAAAATAAATAAAATAGATCAGTTGCCTAATTACAGACTCGTTTCTAAAAATTTTCACCCTGAACTATCCCCATTTACAGTTGCACATTGAGAAATTCCTCCATGATCAACTTGTATGAGTTTTTCTACAGAGCAGGAATATGCAGAATATAGAAAAAATCGTCGATTTTCCTATGCATGTATCTCCGTTACGGAGTCTGTGCCAAGCTCGGTATAGGGTATGGAGGGTATATTCTACATATAGAAAGCCGATTCGTGCTCAATTTTGAAGCATTTTGGTTCGGAGAGAAAAAAGTTATGAGGTTTTTTGTACCCTCGATTTTATTGTTTTTTTAATTTTAAGACGATCTTTCAAATGGCGTAGGAATGTGTGTACAACGGGAGAGGGCTCGCGGGCCTAATATATCAAATTTATAGCACTGAAAGGTCAACTTGGCCGGGGGAGGAAGTGATTTGAGCGCCGGTACCTGATTGACGAACACCGAAAATACTGAAAAAAAACCGTTTATTACAGAAAAAGATGTTTCCGAAAATTTAAAAATCCAGACACTTAATTAAATTTTAAGCAAGTGGGCAGCAATATCCATCAAGTAGACTAAAAATGCTAAAAAATGAGTCCGGGTAGATCTTGATTCGAGCAGATCCCGGCGAGATATTGCATCTTGAAAATAGAGGAAAAATCCTTTTTTTTATAAATTTTTTAATATTCAAAAAATTAAATCTCCGATTCCTGGCACTCTGACAGGCTGAAATTGGGTGAATCATCGTTTTTTTATAACTAAAATCTGTCCTCAAAGTTACAGCCAAATCCACGAACCCGCGGCACCATTAGTTTGTGGAAACCGCTGGATCTCCCCATATATATATATATATATATATATATATATATATATATATATATATATATATATATATATATATATATATATATATATATATATATATATATATATATATATATATATATATATATATATATATATATATATATATATATATATATATATATGTATATATATATATATATATATATATATATATATATATATATATATATATATATATATATATATATATATATATATATATATATATACATATATATATATATATATATATATATATATATATATATATATATGTATATATATATATATATATATATATATATATATATATATATATATATATATATATATATATATATATATATATATATATATATATATATATATATATATATATATATATATGTATATATATATATATATATATATATATATATATATATATATATATATATATATATATATATATATATATATATATATATATATATATATATATATATACATATATATATATATATATATATATATATATATATATATATATATATATATATATATATATATGTATATATATATATATATATGTATATATATATATATATATATATATATATATATATATATATATATATATATATATATATATATATATATATATATATATATATGTATATATATATATATATATATATATATATATATATATATATATATATATATATATATATATATATATATATATATATATATATATAGATATATATATATATATATATATATATATATATATATATATATATATATATATATATATATATATATATATATATATATATATATATATATATATATATATATATATATATATATATATATATATATATATATATATATATATATATATATATATATATATATATATATATATATATATATATATATATATATATATATATATATATATATATATATATATATATATATATATATATATATATATATTTTGTGAAAAGTAATCTTGGGTTTGTAGCATTTCATTACATAGAAATAAGCAAATAGACGAATAAGAAAGAAAACACACTTACCAGTGCTATATCTGGACACACATACGGAAATGAACCACTATACACATGAAAACGAACCACTTAGAAGTTGTACAATTTCTTTCACCTTTCTTGATCTTGAGGATCTTCAGAGCAGTATACGATTTATTTCATTGATCATTCATACTTGAATTTAAATTACCAATACACCAACACTTGCAGTGACGTTTTATGACATTAGTTTTTGACGGAACTCATTCTTAGAATACACAAACCTAGTCTACTATTTATATTTGTTCTATTTGAACATATTATATATAAAAGCATTAGGCATACAGTTATCCAGAAGATGTTAAACTTTAAAATGCATAAAATCTTGTTGAACCTATTGAAAAACAACTACTTTTTCCAACTATATGCGGGAAAATATTGAATTATATATACAATAGAGTTCTGAAGCATTCAAAGAGGGAGTGATACAGAAATTGCTTGCTTAGTCAAAACTAAAATCATTTGTTGATTGAATGTATTAATTGTTTTTTCGAAAATTCTCGAAAAAAATCCAATTTTCACCCTGGATATATTTATTAGCTTTGAAATTCTTTGCTATTCATATTTATTTTGTGAAAAGTAATCTTGGGTTTGTAGCATTTCATTACATAGAAATAAGCAAATAGACGAATAAGAAAGGAAACACACTTACCAGTGCTATGTCTGGACACGCATACGGAAATGAACCACTATACATACGAAAACGAACCACTTAGAAGTTGTACAAGTTCTTTCACCTTTCTTGAAGATCCTCAAGAAAGGTGAAAGAACTTGTACAACTTCTAAGTGGTTCGTTTTCGTATGTATAGTGGTTCATTTCCGTATGCGTGTCCAGACATAGCACTGGTAAGTGTGTTTCCTTTCTTATTCGTCTATTTGCTTATTTCTATGTAATGAAATGCTACAAACCCAAGATTACTTTTCACAAAATAAATATGAATAGCAAAGAATTTCAAAGCTAATAAATATATCCAGGGTGAAAATTGGATTTTTTTCGAGAATTTTCGAAAAAACAATTAATACATTCAACCAACAAATGATTTTAGTTTTGACTAAGCAAGCAATTTCTGTATCACTCCCTCTTTGAATGCTTCAGAACTCTATTGTATATATAATTCAATATTTTCCCGCATATAGTTGGAAAAAGTAGTTGTTTTTCAATAGGTTCAACAAGATTTTATGCATTTTAAAGTTTAACATCTTCTGGATAACTGTATGCCTAATGCTTTTATATATAATATGTTCAAATAGAACAAATATAAATAGTAGACTAGGTTTGTGTATTCTAAGAATGAGTTCCGTCAAAAACTAATGTCATAAAACGTCACTGCAAGTGTTGGTGTATTGGTAATTTAAATTCAAGTATGAATGATCATTGAAATAAATCGTATACTGCTCTGAAGATCCTCAAGAAAGGTGAAAGAACTTGTACAACTTCTAAGTGGTTCGTTTTCGTATGTATAGTGGTTCATTTCCGTATGCGTGTCCAGACATAGCACTGGTAAGTGTGTTTCCTTTCTTATTCGTCTATTTGCTTATTTCTATGTAATGAAATGCTACAAACCCAAGATTACTTTTCACAATATATATATATATATATATATATATATATATATATATATATATATATATATATATATATATATATATATATATATATATATATATATATATATATATATATATATATATATATATATGTATATATATATATATATATATATATATATATATATATATATATATATATATATATATATATATATATATATATATATATATATATATATATATATATATAAACTATCTGTATACCTAGACTTGACATCTACATAGCAATTTATAGAACATGTTATTTGTTACTGATTTATGTCTCAGATATTCAGTCGCTCGAAAAGGTACATCCTACACCATTAATCGTCGGAGCAGGCTTCTGTTCTATAGAGAATACTGGCCTTGCTGAGTGAACACACATGTGGTGCTAGTGACACAACCATAAAATATGATCCTCAGAAGGATAACAAATGCATTATTACTGGTGTTAATGGTTATAATAAATAAAACACGGACAATGGATTCTTAATCTGGTAGATTTATTAGCATCTGACTGTCGAGGATATATTTATAAAGGATGATGGGAACTGTATAAATCACATTTGCAGCAGTTTTTATTAATGGTGGGTATTTGTGTGTCACCTGCTCGTAAATGCGTACGCCACAAAATGATAAATATATATATATATATATATATATATATATATATATATATATATATATATATATATATATATATATATATATATATATATATATATATATATAAATAAATATTATATATATATATATATATATATATATATATATATATATATATATATATATATATATATATATATATATATATATGTATATATATATAAATAAATATTATATATATATATATATATATATATATATATATATATATATATATATATACAGGGTGAGTCAGTTTTTTGTAGACAAACTTTAACAGGGGATAGAACGCACGTTTTTAAAAAGAAAAGTGCCTATAAATATATGGCCGATCTAGCTTCCTAAGGAAGATACAAGGTGTTAAAGTTTCATTTTTTTTACATTAATGTGTAATATTTTCTGAACGGAATGATATATTCACTAAATATTTTACACATATCTTAACCTGCATAGGATCAACATGTTGTATTGTTCCTGTCGAAAATACTATAGTGGATGTTACTTTTTTCGGGTACTTCGGATATTCTGCATAATGGAACTTTTTTTTCGTACGCCACTGACATTATCTGATACATATTTCTAAAATAACGGCCCCTTAGTAACAATTTTGATCTCTTGTAATTTTGCTCTAACTACGACAGTTTTAGAGATATTGGCCGTTGTTTCTCTGACAGTGTAATGTCGTTATTATATTTTTTTTCTCGAATTTTCTTTATGACTTATAAACGAACGCTTAGATTTTTTCATGTTTGGGGGATAATGCCTATTAATTAAGGCGCATAAAACAAGCGGTAAGAATGTTCAAAAACTTGCACAGTGGCGCCCATATCATTTTCAACCTGTTCAAGGTTTATGTCCAGGTGACGCTGAACGAAGGCTTACTTATTGTAGGTGGGTTCTTAACTCCATTCAAAATAATAGGGATTTCTTATCCAATATACTGTGGACTGATGAATCTTGTTTTACTCGTCGTGGTATAGTAAATTTTCACAATCTGCATGTATGGGCACATGAAAACCCACATGCCATTCGACCACGAAGTTTTCAACATGAATTTAGTACAAATGTCTGGATTGGAATTTACGGCAACCACGTGTTTGGACCTTATTTCTTGCCACAACGTGTAAATTCAGAAAATTTCCTACAATTTTTAGAAAAACACCATGGTAATATATGGGAGGTCATTCCTTTGAATTTAAGAAGACAGTCTTGGATTCAACTTGATGGGTGCCCGGCCCATTATGGCAGAAATGTAAGAAATTGGCTAAACAATAACTATCCAGGGAGGTGGATAGGTCGTGGAGGTCCAGTGGCGTGGCCTCCCAGATCCCCCGATTTAACACCACTTGACTTTTTTGTGTGGGGATTCATTAAGGAAATAGTGTATACCACTCCGGTTAATACACTTGAGGAACTTCAAAATCGCATTAGAGATGCTTGCAATGAAAAAAGGGTGCATCATTTAGTTAACTTAAGACGTTCTATGATACGTCGCAGTGAAATGTGTATTGAGAAGAACGGTTTACATTTTGAACAAAGTATCTAATTTTATGTATGTAGGTACTAGTGTTATTGTTATTAATTCTTGTAATTGTTATTTATAAATCATTATTGCTAGCAACTATTATTGTTAATTAAATATTGCTATAAATTCAAAAATGTTTATATCTCCATAAACATTAACATCAATGTTCATCTAATGTTTTTTTTTGTAATTGTAATTACTTGGAAAGAGATAAAGAGATTTCGGCTTTTTAGAATCCTTAACAAACCATATTTAGGTAGGTTTCGTTGAAAGAATTAAATATTTAGCCGATAATTATTATTGCTAATAAATAAATTACTTAATTTAGTACCACATCAAACACTAAAAATCAAAATAACTAGTAAACGCACAGGAATTTCGAAACAGAAGAAGGGACATTATTTTTGTTAAACTGTATGTAGATAATGAAAATAACAGTTTTTTTTAAATAGTCTTTGGCGTAGAAGTTCTGTTTACGAAAGGGGTGGAGCACCCCTTCCACCCCGCCACTGTGCAAGTTTTTGAACATTCTTACCGCTTGTTTTATGCGCCTTAATTAATAGGCATTATCCCCCAAACATGAAAAAATCTAAGCGTTCGTTTATAAGTCGTAAAGAAAATTCGAGAAAAAAAAATTATAATAGCGACATTACACTGTCAGAGAAACAACGGCCAATATCTCGAAAACTGTCATAGTTAGAGCAAAATTACAAGAGATCAAAATTGTTACCAAGGGGCCGTTATTTTAGAAATATGTATCAGATAATGTCAGTGGCGTACGAAAAAAAAGTTCCATTATGCAGAATATCCGAAGTACCCGAAAAAAGTAACATCCACTATAGTATTTTCGACAGGAACAATACAACATGTTGATCCTATGCAGGTTAAGATATGTGTAAAATATTTAGTGAATATATCATTCCGTTCAGAAAATATTACACATTAATGTAAAAAAAAATTAAATTTTAACACCCTGTATCTTCCTTAGGAAGCTAGATCGGCCATATCTTTATAGGCACTTTTCTTTTTAAAAACGTGCGTTCTATCCCCTGTTAAAGTTTGTCTACAAAAAACTGACTCACCCTGTATATATATATATATATATATATATATATATATATATATATATATATATATATATATATATATATATATATATATATATATATATATATATATACACATTTTCTTGGGAGATAGGTGGGACCAGAACAAATATTTAACCCTTCGGAAGCTTTGCTATAATAGGCTACGGAGGACTATAATAGGCTACGGAGGCATATAATTTCTTTCAAAAAACGAAAAATTTACAGAATTTCGTATTTAGAAAATTATAAAAAAAGTTATTTGTTTATGGTGCAAATATTAAAAAAATATTTTAATTATTCTTCTAATATACTATTATTCATTATCAAATAATATTTCATAAAAATAGAAGCAAGGAAAGGAACTATAAACTTTCAAACTTTTTAGTTTGTAAATGTATTGTATGTGAAAAAAATTAAATATTTTCATAGCTTACCTTTACTTTAAACACTTCTCCAGTTCGTTATCTTTTCAACTGTATGCTACTGTATACAGATTAGGTATTTTCATATTACCGGTGAACAGGTAGTACTTAATTGTGAAAACACAAATAATATAGTGGCCATTAAAGTAGTCAAGTGTCAACTCACAAAACACAGTGTCAACTCAAATAGATAATAATCTATTAATCAAGGAATGCAGAATCCCCAGAACCATTGAGTATAGTTTTCTACAGCATGGTCTTAATTTAGTGAACAGTGAATCGATCATAAACAAAGACAAAATAAGAGTGCATCGTCGATTTATAAAATTGCAACTTATGTTGATTATGGAAATCTTGTGTAGTGAGTCGTTTTATTGCATATAAATTTGGAATACCTACTAGAAGCATTTGCGAAGGCGATAAACCGGACGAGCTAGGAGTATACGAGACCAAGCTGTGTGTAACCAAGGCCAATTCAGAGAACAACTCCAGTCTGGAAAATAGAAGAAGAACTAGTAAGCAATAAAAACTTTTAAGGCCAGGACAAAATGGAAAATATTAAATATAACATATAATATATAACATAATAAATAAAAATGGTTGCCACAATGATAATAATTATTAATTATTAAAATAATTCGGGATCAGCAAAAAACGTGGAAAAATGTTCAAGTTCTTTTCTTCTCTGATTAATTGGGCGAACCCACCACCTGCGATTATGCCACCTTTTTCATTTTTGATTTTTTCACTTCATATAATATAAAGTAGCCACATTTCCACTTCATATAATATAAGAGCCAGAAGCCAAACAAGACATTAATAATTGTTTCTTTCTGATTACCATTTTACAGACATTAAATTAAACTCGACGATAAAACAAAAACACTTTATTTATAGGCAAAGACAACTATTTGTAGGTTATTAGGTTTATAGGTTAGTTGGAGAGGCGGTATTTTATATAATATTATTGGTCAAATATAAGATATAAGTATTAAACTCCGACGTGTCGAAAATATATCTTACTTATTATCTTATTTTTTCATTGTGTGTCACTATACCTATACAAGCATATGTATTGAATTCCCTATTTTATATTTAACATTTTTCCATTGTGTTATGGCCTTTACGTACATTCTTAGCTTAAATGTCAGACGTCTATAAATTTTAAAAATCTTAGAGTATTATTTTTAAACATATTATCATAATATATTATAGCGCAATTTCTTGGGGGTAAAATGCATACATTATTAATGTTAACATTATATTCTAAAAGTTTAATTACACATACCTACATTTGTTGGCACATTATCACATTTTATTTATCTACTAGCATAAAATCCATCCCCAGTTCTTTTCTCGATGAACGTAATTACATAGGTATAGTGAACTTGCTCCTGAGAGATCATACATTACCTATGAACATTTGACCTCATAATTTATATAGTATTATACTTGAAATAAGGCGTCCAATTAAGAAATTATGAGGTATGAATACCTAAAATACAATTAGGTATTCATAAAATAATTTCTTGTAGTAAAATAACAAAATAATATATTTCTTAATTTTTCAACCATTTTTTGCAAATATAAAATATATTTCTTTAACAAAAGTTATATACCTAATACAAACTTAAATAAATATTCTCGTAAATATTATTATATTTACAATGATCTGGCACTCCCACACAACATTAGTACATTTAAAAAATATGACATACCTAAATGTACATAAAAAAAATCAAATATTTATAAAATATGTTTTCACATTAATAATGTTATATGCATATTACATGAATATACAAAAATGACACTGGGAGATTTTCATAATATTATATTCATTTGATAGACGTAATAAAAAATATACTTTATTATATTATATTATTTATTATATTATGAATATTTTTTGATATTACTAACATATATACAAATCACATTACCTACATGTGAGACTAATACTTGTAACAAGAGTTGTATATAAAAATATAATACATGCATACTTAATACTTAATACATATTTATAGAATGTGTATTGAATTTAGATATATGGGTGACACAGGAGACATAACGTCCTGCAACTTAGTTAAGATACACTAGAAATTTGGAAAAGTTCCTCTATTGTATATTTTCCTCAAGTTTTGTTGCATAGTTTCCTCCAGTTGTATAAGTATGTTCTCTGATGCTTCGCTATTTTACTGTCTCGACTTGGAGCATATTCTACTCGTGTTTGCGACATAACACAACAACTACAACCACATTCATACCGACGTGTGTTTGGATCAAAATTGGATCCCTAGTTTATGTTAGACTGTTATATTTTATGTTAGACTACAGAAACGAATTCTGATATCAGCCTATTTTTTGTGTTAATTGAAAATGGTACATAGTTAAACATATTTATATGCCTTTTATTAATGACTATAATAATTATTAGAAATGGTCAACGATTCAAGCAGGTTTTATATAGTTAAAAAAAATATGTCCACTTGTCGAAGGTAAAGTATGTAGATAAATATTTCAAAGCACCTACTAAATATTTGAAACACTTCGAGTTTTTAATTATGACTAATTCATCGACAATTATGGTGTTTGCTCGTTGAATTATATCGTAGGATTTTTGAAAAGTGCGACTGATGGAAAACTGCTAGAAAATTTCAGTAACCGCATATAAACGTGATATCGGTTATCGGTAACACCAGCCGAATTACCATACGCACCTTTAGAAGTATGGTAATTGTATGATTTTTCTCTTGTTGCCATACATTTTGTTACGTGTTTACACTCTGGTGCACAAACTACTTTTCATGGATCCAATACTTAAAACCCCGGTAACTTAGCACTAGATACTTTATTAACGTGCTAATAAACAATGACCAAACTTAGGTATTGATTTACATTTACAACTATTAAACACAATTTAATAACTTTTGAGTATCTTTTTTATTCACAATTCACATGTTAGCATTAACTGATCTGCTTGTATATTCATTGCCTTCGGTTCTCGATATTTCTTCACCTTCTAATACGCCTCGATGTTTGGGGAAACATTCTTCCCGCTACTCAAATCATCCATGCACAGTATATGCGCGGTGATGTCACCCGTCATATGCATGTGTAACACTGCCCCCTCCTCAGGCCTAAACGTCCAAGTCAGTAAACTCATTTGCTCCAGCAAATCATGCTAGTCTATTTAAATGAACAATCTTCATCTTCGTCCTTGGGCTCTAACGGATTCAGTATACAACAAAATTAATTCGAGTGACTACGGAATAAAGCACCTCCCAAGGCGGCTGTAGCTTTGGCGACCTGTCCTACTTCCACTGTGTATTATACAACCATACAAGTCTTCCTGGTTGAACCCTCTGAAATTGGCCATAAGATCATAACGAGCCGTCTTAAACCCTTCTCTTGAGGATGGATAAGTTATATCCATTACGAACCTCTCAAACGGATCTGCGACTGCTACTGCAAATTTGTAGTGTTTCATTGTACCCCTACTCCTTACCTGCGGTCACTTGCGGCACCAAGCATCCACATCTTGGCGGCTGTTCACCCAATAAAACCGCTCCGGACTCCGGACCTTAGTAAGGGTATTATTGATGCCAAAATGTCCATCAGACCTTCCATTATGCACATCATGAAGGACTTAAGACTTACTGGATATTAGACACTTGGGGATCACTAGTTGCCTGGAAACTTGCTCTTTCTAATTTTGACATTTAAAGTGACACTTTTCAAAACCCTTTGACGTTAGGAAACATCTTACTTTGCACAACCAATTATGAAAAGTAAAATTTTACGCAATTGGTTTTGTAAAGTTCATTTCATAGTAGGTTATTTGTACCTGACAAGCTGTCACACCATTAAAACCTACTGGATTGTTTTTAAACGTATAAAATTCAGAGTTTTCTTCACATAAAATATAAAATTGGTCCAAATTAGAAAAAATCTTATATGAAACACGTTGGGAAACACTATTTACTTATAGTACTTTACAAAATAGTACTTTTCCCAACTGGTTACATAAATATCTATTCCATCTGAAGTTTCCCATGACCGCTTCAGTAGCCCATCTAAAATTTGAGCGACCCATGTTGCTTCAGTCTTGCTGTCTTGGCTGAAACGTCCCTCCACTGGGGTCAGGTTCCTCCTTTTCCCCTTGAATATAATATATGTCCGATTTCCTTGTCCTGTCCTGTTTCTTGTTCCTATCTTAAACCCTCCTTAGTCTAATCATCCGGAATTTCTATATTGGCTATCCTCGAAGGTAACACCGTTAACACCCCCAACTTTGGGTCGCTCAAGTTTTTTTTATTTAAATATCTCGATTCTGAATGGTCCTACGAAACAAAACATTATTATCAACATTAAATAAGAACAAGAAAATTCTCTATCAAAATGGTTCAGACACATATTTACGTAGTATAATATTCTTATTTAATTATAGGTGGAGGAAATAAATCATCCCATCATTTCTGAATAATACCATAAGGATTTTTTTTCAGAAACATTTATTTTTTTCCTATCACTAGCAGAAACGAAGCTGCTCCACAAGAACTATTGGAAACAATAAGCTGCAGGTATACAATAGCCGCATGTACTTCCAGAAAAGCTGGAATCGTGTACAAATGAAAAGTCGTCTATATATAGACGACTTGGATTAACGCGAAGAAACAGAAGATGAGGTAGGTATTAGTGTTTTTGGATCACGACAAATACAAGTCGGTTGAATATAACAAAGACGATACAGACGATAGTGAAACCGACAATCGCAGTTTTATTAAACCAATTATTGGATCGTATTGGATATTGAATATTGGATCCCTTTGAACCTTCAACCTCAAAAATATCTAAACTAATGTAATTTATTGAGAGCGTTAAACTGTACGGGAGCTCTAACGAGCTCTGCGTATTTACAGATTCGGTCCTAGAGAGACAGTTGCAAAATCAGTATCCTTAGATATTTCCATCTTGCACATTGGGACATATGGCGTACAGGTGAGATAGGTACTTGATAAAATGCGAAATAAGTTGACATCCAACGCGAATGAACCAATGCACTTTTCAGCCGTTTACGCCAATAAGTGGAAGCAAAATGGTAATATTGAATTTACAGTTGCACTCTTCGGCTCGAAACTTGTTCGAATCGGCCGCTTCGGTACTACCTACTCTATTTAGTTCCCTCTCTATATCATTGATTGAGAAAGAATAAAAGAATTAGAAGTAAGTTACCTACCTAGTTAGTTTAAAGTTGTATAAATTTGTAATTTCAAAATTGATTTTATAATTAACTAGTTAAACTTTTATGATATTCAAAATTTATAATTTTTCTAATGTATTGATAATAAATGTATTTACTTAACCTTTGAAAGTGAAAATTAAACATAGCAGCAAGTAGAAAGTGCAGAAATATACAGAAGAAAAATGTCGTTATACAGAGGGACTGGATGCGATACTGCACTTGAATTCCCCAGCCTATAGCACCAAAAATATAGATATTACGTAAAAATGTGTCTGAACCTTTTTGATAGAGGTCTAACTATATATAATATTGATATTTATCTTTTTCTTCGTAGGACAATTCAGAACTATATTGGCTAAACATTATTTTTGAGCGCTATTGCCCCAAAGTAGGGGATGTTCAGGGAAGCCGGGGAGGGGAAAAATGAGAATGTCTAAAAGAGGCTTAGCAGTAAAATATTTTGCCTGATTTGAAACGATGTCAATCTACCTGACGCGACGCCTGGCTTAAAAATCTAATAAATAATAGCAATAAAGTAAATATGATCGGTTCATACAGCCTTTTCTAGTAGGTATTTTAAATAAGAATAGCCTAATAATATAGGATGAAAATATTTTGAAATAGTGCGCAATAAACACAAATACATCTCTGTTACGTTTTCAGTATATAATTCTGTTTACATAGGAAGTGCCAGACATATCTGTTGTAAGGTACGTGCAACTTGCATGTTATATAAATTTGTCCCTAACCTGATGTATCATATAAATATGTAACATTCATATGTCATGTAACTATCTTGGTCCCATTTTACAATATGGCAGATATGTATTATGACATAAGTGGTACTTATATGTATGTCTGCTATATGGCATATAGATATGATTTTTATATACCATACATATGGCAAAAAACTATTTTGTTATTCAGTTATGATGTCTCAGATATTTGTTTGTTATCTTTCATATATATGTAACACATAATATATTATGTTGACATAAAATACAGGGTGTCCAAAAAAGATGCACCGATATTTTGGTGGATGTACATGAAAAAATAATAGCAGAAAATCCCTTAACAAGACTCTATAGAAGACGGTCCATGTGTATTGGCCTTTAAGGAAATACGAGATTTTTTATATCAAATATTAGGATTAGAGTCAACTTGCCTTAATAAAATGTTAATAATAAAATGTATATAGGGTGTCAAGGTTGGAATTTTCGTAATAATTATAACGTCTTTGACTGCATTAACTTCAAAATCTGAGAATGCATATTTTTGGGTACGAGAAATCATAATTCGTTATCTATTTAAATGTATTATTTTATAAGGCGCCACAGAACCCATGTTTATGATGTAAATATACACGTAAATTTTTTATCTATAACGTTATCAATTTTTTTGTTAAAAAAATCTTGAAACTATCCTAATTTCACGAAAATAAGGTATTCTTGTCGGTAGTCTCAGAAATTTTCGACAACTTTCGACATAATCTTATTTCAACAATATTTTATCGTAGTATGTATGCAAAAATGAGAAGCTAATATTTAGCCAATTATTCTTGTGATAGTTACTAATTATTTCAAATTGCATTTATCCATTTTTGGTTAAAATTAGTTAATCAGAGAAAATCTATATATGTCAACAAAACTAATTTTTGGTTGGCCTAAATTAACAATTCCTAAACAGATTTTAAAATAGGCAATTACGGAATTGTAATATCTGTTTAAAAATCTCCAAAAATATTTCTTATAATATCTTAACAGTTTTGTTGGCAGCAACAATCATATCTCTAATTTTATCTATTGACTCGGTATAAAAATTATTGTCTTAGTATATTTAAATTTTCTCTAATTTTAACGAAAAATAATAAATATGGCTAAAACTATTACAAGAATTTTGTCTAATTGTGAAAATTGTCTTCCCATTTTCATATACGTAGGTACTACAATAAAATATCTTGAGCAAATAAAATGGGTCAATAAGGTGTTCGGGAAATGGCTGAAAAAATGAAAACAGGTCATTCATTCTTCAATAAAATAAATCATAAAGCTATGCCTAGGCTTTATATTTATTAAGGAAATTCTACTTTTAAATTCCAACTTTGACAACCTGTATTTTTTTACTAACAACATTTTTTAAGGCCTGCGGCTCCAATAGTAATATTTTGATGTAAAAATCTAGTATTTATCGATAACCCACTAATTACAAACCATGATATGATTATATTATATTATATGATCGAATCATGAATTTCTTTGTTTTGTCTTTCTCCTGTTCTCTGACTAATCTTAATTTTGATTGGCGGAACCATTCACTCACAACGTTTTCATATCCTTTGTCACTGTATGGAAAAGTTTCGGTTACTGAAACTCTAAATTTATAATTTAATTTTTTAATTTCCAATGGAAAAATGTCCCTATGAAAAATTTTAATTATTTTCAAAATGCTATCCAACAAACATTAAGTTTAACTTTAAATCTAACTCACACCTATACTGTTTATTATAAACATACATGTATCATTAAACTTGATATTTCGAAAAATAATCTTTGGGATTAGGGGATGTATGTTTCAAATATTTTTTATATGAGCATAAAAGCAGAGGTAGAAACAGTGTTCTAATTTTTTTCAAAAACGTATGAAACGTTAATCTTGATAGAAACGTAACACTAGTGGAATGACACCATTTTATGCAGGGTGTTACAAATTAATAGACCAAGCCGTTAACCACATATTTTTTGTAAAATTCTAACAAATTACAGCCCCACTTAATTTGTTAAGGGAATTTAGGTTAAGCTATTAAAAATTTTATATGAAACACGCATCAAAATTACATAAAGAACTTGTTTCTATTTTTCAACTATTTCCGGAACACCTTGTAAATTTCTGTAAGAAGGTAATATAATTGCAAAATGTAAATTATGTTTGATGCACTGTATTATTTTTAAAGCTGCCACCTTGAAATTATGTCGTTGGCCTAACCAACTACATTGCACCGCAAATCCATTTGTAAAAACTTTTTTTATATTCTTATAATTGTTTCTTTAGTATTTGCGCCACCAACGTTAGCTAAATACTTTACCTATAGAAATGATAAAATTCGACTGAAATTCAAATCAAGTTGCATACCATTATTTTCATTACATACCAAATTATTGTAATTATTATGACAAGAAGTTCCTCTAAAGACGTCACATCTTCTATCGTTTTTAGTGGAAGCAACTTTACCATTTCCCTCACATCTTCAGTGTTACAAGATAATTTTGATTTTGTTATATTCTGTTCTATTCTTTCCAGTCTGCGCTGCGGTTCAAATCAGTAAAATTGAGATTAATTTCCCTCATTAACCTATTTACTGTATCTAATTTTTCGCAAATACAGATTTTCGTTTCATCTGAAAATGTAAACATACCTATGCTGAGTAAATTACCCATATAATATCTAATAATCTAATATACAGTGTGTCCCCAGATAAGTGAAACGACTCTTGTAAATGACAAATCTGAAATAGGTATGTAAGACCATTTGCGATTAGGCCTGCTTGTTTTTAAAAAAATCATTTTGAAGCAGGTAACTTTATAAGAGGCATGACAAAATTTAATAAAGACAAGTTTTTAAGGGTGTGAAACCGAGTAGGTACCTATATAGGTGTATATGTGTAACATATCAGTGCCATTGTTCTACTCCAAAATTTGACTGATTTGAGATTTTTATCAATAGCGAATCGTCATTATGTATGAGATACAACAAAATGTTATTACCAAAATTTGTTAATACTGGAGAGTGAGTAAAGTATGCATGCATACTAAAAACAAATAATTTTTATTTCATTTCATTAATACTAAATACCTATAGTTGTGAAATTTGAGAAAAATTATTGAATACAAAATAAGACAAAACGTAATTACCTAATAATGTTCCCATATTTACGTCAATGATGTCAACTGGTATGTTTTCAATATCCACATATATGCTGCTTTTTTTTAAGCCTATTTTAATGAGACTACAACAAACAATTTACTTACAGTTATTAGCTCGAAGAAATATTAAAATAAAATGCCTACCACAATAATATTCCAATTTTACATTAAACAAGTCCCACTTCCCAGAACTTGGGTCAGGTGCGATTTCTGTGGTCATCAGAGGAGCATCATTCTTAGTAGTTGGCCAGTAACACCGATAATAATTCGACAGCCAGCAACTTGGTATCTCAGATGTAAACTCGTCATCTGAGTTGCCTTCATCTAGAAACGTTACCACTGTCCACGAGTGCTTATTAACCTATATCAAATATTAATTAAAAAATACACACGTATACCCTTGAACCGTTTTCTTTATTTTCTTTGAAGAAAAATTACTTGAATGAACAATAAAATATCTTCAGTAGATCACTGTTTGTAGGAATTACAGATGCCACGAACCACGAGATTCCATAATTTCGCGCAGAAAATCACATATAGAAGGAATAAGACAGTTGACAAGAGACGTGCGCACCTCAATAAAATAACTACTATATCGGCCACGAGCGGAAAATTCAAAAATATGTTTACTCAGTATGTACTAAGGGAATAATAACAAAGTTGTTCTCCAGAGGCAATTTAATACATTTTTGTTTAATATCACCCTGTAATTCAGTAAATGACATAGTTATATTTTGAGTTAATTCTTCATTGATTAGTAGATACAATGTAAAATTTTCTTGAGTTACAAGGAATTTTAAATAATGCTTGAGATTCATTATATTTTATTGATATTATTAAGACGTCATTGTTCGCAACTTGTAGATGTGTTACTGTAATAAAACTCTCACTTTTTGGAACACAAGTATTATCAGGGCTCCACGCACTAATGCAATAGTCCTTACATTCTAAGCACTTGATAATGGACAAGTTCTCCCTATTTTTGTGAAATACGACTCTTGGAAAGTTTTTAGCAACATCATTATTAACAGCAACATTATTCAGTTTCTGAATTACACGATTGTACAATTGTTTAAATGGTTCTTTTGTACATTTTACTTTCTTCAGAATTTCCCTCATAAAATTTTCATATTTAAACGCACTAAATGCATCTAGGATCCAAAATGCATAAAGATCCAAATCGCGTTGCGTCTTTTCATAAATAAATTAAATTATGTACATTGTATGCACCATAAAATTTATAATATTATTTTACAAAAAATATTTATAATTTTTTGTCTGTCTTTTATTTCAATTAACTGACCTGAATATCTTTAATTTCTCCTACAAAAAAATTGAGAAATTAATTTTCATTTCGAGGTTTATAAAAACCATGATAAACACCTATGATAAAAGATTATGTCTGGAAGCTGGCAAATTGAATCGAAAATTTGCCAAAACTGACTGCCACTAGACTATGCTATTGTTAAACCATCCACATTTATATTAAGAAGGATAGTATCTGGTATGTTATTGGTGCAATATCTTAAAATTTTTTCGACAGCGTTTCTTTAACACCTAAATGAATGTAATTACCTGGTGGTGCCTCAACTGTACAAATTGTTCTTGGTGTTTTAAGTAAGGTTCGTACATCCGCTGAAAGGTTAATATCAATATGTTTCTTCAAAATACTTAGTAAACTGTTTACATGACTGTGAACAATTGAATTTTGAATAACCCAAAACCGCGGGTCATCTGCAA
>CAXKVY010001148.1:0-7500 GCA_964058915.1 Tetropium fuscum
GCACTTTTCAGCCGTTTACGCCAATAAGTGGAAGCAAAATGGTAATATTGAATTTACAGTTGCACTCTTCGGCTCGAAACTTGTTCGAATCGGCCGCTTCGGTACTACCTACTCTATTTAGTTCCCTCTCTATATCATTGATTGAGAAAGAATAAAAGAATTAGAAGTAAGTTACCTACCTAGTTAGTTTAAAGTTGTATAAATTTGTAATTTCAAAATTGATTTTATAATTAACTAGTTAAACTTTTATGATATTCAAAATTTATAATTTTTCTAATGTATTGATAATAAATGTATTTACTTAACCTTTGAAAGTGAAAATTAAACATAGCAGCAAGTAGAAAGTGCAGAAATATACAGAAGAAAAATGTCGTTATACAGAGGGACTGGATGCGATACTGCACTTGAATTCCCCAGCCTATAGCACCAAAAATATAGATATTACGTAAAAATGTGTCTGAACCTTTTTGATAGAGGTCTAACTATATATAATATTGATATTTATCTTTTTCTTCGTAGGACAATTCAGAACTATATTGGCTAAACATTATTTTTGAGCGCTATTGCCCCAAAGTAGGGGATGTTCAGGGAAGCCGGGGAGGGGAAAAATGAGAATGTCTAAAAGAGGCTTAGCAGTAAAATATTTTGCCTGATTTGAAACGATGTCAATCTACCTGACGCGACGCCTGGCTTAAAAATCTAATAAATAATAGCAATAAAGTAAATATGATCGGTTCATACAGCCTTTTCTAGTAGGTATTTTAAATAAGAATAGCCTAATAATATAGGATGAAAATATTTTGAAATAGTGCGCAATAAACACAAATACATCTCTGTTACGTTTTCAGTATATAATTCTGTTTACATAGGAAGTGCCAGACATATCTGTTGTAAGGTACGTGCAACTTGCATGTTATATAAATTTGTCCCTAACCTGATGTATCATATAAATATGTAACATTCATATGTCATGTAACTATCTTGGTCCCATTTTACAATATGGCAGATATGTATTATGACATAAGTGGTACTTATATGTATGTCTGCTATATGGCATATAGATATGATTTTTATATACCATACATATGGCAAAAAACTATTTTGTTATTCAGTTATGATGTCTCAGATATTTGTTTGTTATCTTTCATATATATGTAACACATAATATATTATGTTGACATAAAATACAGGGTGTCCAAAAAAGATGCACCGATATTTTGGTGGATGTACATGAAAAAATAATAGCAGAAAATCCCTTAACAAGACTCTATAGAAGACGGTCCATGTGTATTGGCCTTTAAGGAAATACGAGATTTTTTATATCAAATATTAGGATTAGAGTCAACTTGCCTTAATAAAATGTTAATAATAAAATGTATATAGGGTGTCAAGGTTGGAATTTTCGTAATAATTATAACGTCTTTGACTGCATTAACTTCAAAATCTGAGAATGCATATTTTTGGGTACGAGAAATCATAATTCGTTATCTATTTAAATGTATTATTTTATAAGGCGCCACAGAACCCATGTTTATGATGTAAATATACACGTAAATTTTTTATCTATAACGTTATCAATTTTTTTGTTAAAAAAATCTTGAAACTATCCTAATTTCACGAAAATAAGGTATTCTTGTCGGTAGTCTCAGAAATTTTCGACAACTTTCGACATAATCTTATTTCAACAATATTTTATCGTAGTATGTATGCAAAAATGAGAAGCTAATATTTAGCCAATTATTCTTGTGATAGTTACTAATTATTTCAAATTGCATTTATCCATTTTTGGTTAAAATTAGTTAATCAGAGAAAATCTATATATGTCAACAAAACTAATTTTTGGTTGGCCTAAATTAACAATTCCTAAACAGATTTTAAAATAGGCAATTACGGAATTGTAATATCTGTTTAAAAATCTCCAAAAATATTTCTTATAATATCTTAACAGTTTTGTTGGCAGCAACAATCATATCTCTAATTTTATCTATTGACTCGGTATAAAAATTATTGTCTTAGTATATTTAAATTTTCTCTAATTTTAACGAAAAATAATAAATATGGCTAAAACTATTACAAGAATTTTGTCTAATTGTGAAAATTGTCTTCCCATTTTCATATACGTAGGTACTACAATAAAATATCTTGAGCAAATAAAATGGGTCAATAAGGTGTTCGGGAAATGGCTGAAAAAATGAAAACAGGTCATTCATTCTTCAATAAAATAAATCATAAAGCTATGCCTAGGCTTTATATTTATTAAGGAAATTCTACTTTTAAATTCCAACTTTGACAACCTGTATTTTTTTACTAACAACATTTTTTAAGGCCTGCGGCTCCAATAGTAATATTTTGATGTAAAAATCTAGTATTTATCGATAACCCACTAATTACAAACCATGATATGATTATATTATATTATATGATCGAATCATGAATTTCTTTGTTTTGTCTTTCTCCTGTTCTCTGACTAATCTTAATTTTGATTGGCGGAACCATTCACTCACAACGTTTTCATATCCTTTGTCACTGTATGGAAAAGTTTCGGTTACTGAAACTCTAAATTTATAATTTAATTTTTTAATTTCCAATGGAAAAATGTCCCTATGAAAAATTTTAATTATTTTCAAAATGCTATCCAACAAACATTAAGTTTAACTTTAAATCTAACTCACACCTATACTGTTTATTATAAACATACATGTATCATTAAACTTGATATTTCGAAAAATAATCTTTGGGATTAGGGGATGTATGTTTCAAATATTTTTTATATGAGCATAAAAGCAGAGGTAGAAACAGTGTTCTAATTTTTTTCAAAAACGTATGAAACGTTAATCTTGATAGAAACGTAACACTAGTGGAATGACACCATTTTATGCAGGGTGTTACAAATTAATAGACCAAGCCGTTAACCACATATTTTTTGTAAAATTCTAACAAATTACAGCCCCACTTAATTTGTTAAGGGAATTTAGGTTAAGCTATTAAAAATTTTATATGAAACACGCATCAAAATTACATAAAGAACTTGTTTCTATTTTTCAACTATTTCCGGAACACCTTGTAAATTTCTGTAAGAAGGTAATATAATTGCAAAATGTAAATTATGTTTGATGCACTGTATTATTTTTAAAGCTGCCACCTTGAAATTATGTCGTTGGCCTAACCAACTACATTGCACCGCAAATCCATTTGTAAAAACTTTTTTTATATTCTTATAATTGTTTCTTTAGTATTTGCGCCACCAACGTTAGCTAAATACTTTACCTATAGAAATGATAAAATTCGACTGAAATTCAAATCAAGTTGCATACCATTATTTTCATTACATACCAAATTATTGTAATTATTATGACAAGAAGTTCCTCTAAAGACGTCACATCTTCTATCGTTTTTAGTGGAAGCAACTTTACCATTTCCCTCACATCTTCAGTGTTACAAGATAATTTTGATTTTGTTATATTCTGTTCTATTCTTTCCAGTCTGCGCTGCGGTTCAAATCAGTAAAATTGAGATTAATTTCCCTCATTAACCTATTTACTGTATCTAATTTTTCGCAAATACAGATTTTCGTTTCATCTGAAAATGTAAACATACCTATGCTGAGTAAATTACCCATATAATATCTAATAATCTAATATACAGTGTGTCCCCAGATAAGTGAAACGACTCTTGTAAATGACAAATCTGAAATAGGTATGTAAGACCATTTGCGATTAGGCCTGCTTGTTTTTAAAAAAATCATTTTGAAGCAGGTAACTTTATAAGAGGCATGACAAAATTTAATAAAGACAAGTTTTTAAGGGTGTGAAACCGAGTAGGTACCTATATAGGTGTATATGTGTAACATATCAGTGCCATTGTTCTACTCCAAAATTTGACTGATTTGAGATTTTTATCAATAGCGAATCGTCATTATGTATGAGATACAACAAAATGTTATTACCAAAATTTGTTAATACTGGAGAGTGAGTAAAGTATGCATGCATACTAAAAACAAATAATTTTTATTTCATTTCATTAATACTAAATACCTATAGTTGTGAAATTTGAGAAAAATTATTGAATACAAAATAAGACAAAACGTAATTACCTAATAATGTTCCCATATTTACGTCAATGATGTCAACTGGTATGTTTTCAATATCCACATATATGCTGCTTTTTTTTAAGCCTATTTTAATGAGACTACAACAAACAATTTACTTACAGTTATTAGCTCGAAGAAATATTAAAATAAAATGCCTACCACAATAATATTCCAATTTTACATTAAACAAGTCCCACTTCCCAGAACTTGGGTCAGGTGCGATTTCTGTGGTCATCAGAGGAGCATCATTCTTAGTAGTTGGCCAGTAACACCGATAATAATTCGACAGCCAGCAACTTGGTATCTCAGATGTAAACTCGTCATCTGAGTTGCCTTCATCTAGAAACGTTACCACTGTCCACGAGTGCTTATTAACCTATATCAAATATTAATTAAAAAATACACACGTATACCCTTGAACCGTTTTCTTTATTTTCTTTGAAGAAAAATTACTTGAATGAACAATAAAATATCTTCAGTAGATCACTGTTTGTAGGAATTACAGATGCCACGAACCACGAGATTCCATAATTTCGCGCAGAAAATCACATATAGAAGGAATAAGACAGTTGACAAGAGACGTGCGCACCTCAATAAAATAACTACTATATCGGCCACGAGCGGAAAATTCAAAAATATGTTTACTCAGTATGTACTAAGGGAATAATAACAAAGTTGTTCTCCAGAGGCAATTTAATACATTTTTGTTTAATATCACCCTGTAATTCAGTAAATGACATAGTTATATTTTGAGTTAATTCTTCATTGATTAGTAGATACAATGTAAAATTTTCTTGAGTTACAAGGAATTTTAAATAATGCTTGAGATTCATTATATTTTATTGATATTATTAAGACGTCATTGTTCGCAACTTGTAGATGTGTTACTGTAATAAAACTCTCACTTTTTGGAACACAAGTATTATCAGGGCTCCACGCACTAATGCAATAGTCCTTACATTCTAAGCACTTGATAATGGACAAGTTCTCCCTATTTTTGTGAAATACGACTCTTGGAAAGTTTTTAGCAACATCATTATTAACAGCAACATTATTCAGTTTCTGAATTACACGATTGTACAATTGTTTAAATGGTTCTTTTGTACATTTTACTTTCTTCAGAATTTCCCTCATAAAATTTTCATATTTAAACGCACTAAATGCATCTAGGATCCAAAATGCATAAAGATCCAAATCGCGTTGCGTCTTTTCATAAATAAATTAAATTATGTACATTGTATGCACCATAAAATTTATAATATTATTTTACAAAAAATATTTATAATTTTTTGTCTGTCTTTTATTTCAATTAACTGACCTGAATATCTTTAATTTCTCCTACAAAAAAATTGAGAAATTAATTTTCATTTCGAGGTTTATAAAAACCATGATAAACACCTATGATAAAAGATTATGTCTGGAAGCTGGCAAATTGAATCGAAAATTTGCCAAAACTGACTGCCACTAGACTATGCTATTGTTAAACCATCCACATTTATATTAAGAAGGATAGTATCTGGTATGTTATTGGTGCAATATCTTAAAATTTTTTCGACAGCGTTTCTTTAACACCTAAATGAATGTAATTACCTGGTGGTGCCTCAACTGTACAAATTGTTCTTGGTGTTTTAAGTAAGGTTCGTACATCCGCTGAAAGGTTAATATCAATATGTTTCTTCAAAATACTTAGTAAACTGTTTACATGACTGTGAACAATTGAATTTTGAATAACCCAAAACCGCGGGTCATCTGCAAGGGAAGAACTATTGGATGACGTTGAGTCATCCAATGTAATAATTTTAGGACATCATTTATTGGAGATCGTGTGGTATTTTCTTCACTGAGTATTATATTTGTATTGCTCATATGAGAAGTATTTATAAGGTTAGGTTCATCTTCCTCGTGATTTAAACTTCCCTTCCAGCTATACATGATTATGATGTGAATTTAATTTTTGTATAATTTTAGGAATGCTTTAGTATATATATTCAATGTACTAATTTATAACAGAAATTTATATTTTTTTATTACTTTTATTATTATTATTAGAATATTATTAGAATATGATTTATACATATTATTATTGAATTTATTTCTCATCGTGTAGATGAAAATATTAAGATTGATTTGTGCGTGTTTATTAGTGAGGATTTTATTTAACTAACATTTTCTATTGCAATAATGGAAGAGTACTCTAGTAATTAATTTTGAAATGACTTAATGTATAGGTAAATGTCAACATATTAAAAAATTGAACGTGCAGATTATTAAATAAACTTGACCACAATTTGACACCTATGACGGAGACTTTATTGTAATCATTTTATTGTATAAAGGTAAATTCCTCAAGATAATTAATGGAGCCAGTAACTGATAATGAAGACAACGTTAAAAATATGCCTATTAGCTTATTTCTTCGCTTATCCCCAAGCATCAATAATTATGAGTGCACAAACAGCTTTAGTTTGTTTAAATTTTACGAGATTTGTTTTCAAAATTATGTTTTATTTTATATTAGAGTTTAATGAATATTAATTATAACATAATATATGTACTTAAAAGTTATAAAATTTTCCTGAAATTTTTTGATATGTAGAAACTTAATTATTATATTCGCGCCTCTCTCTAGATCATATTTGTAGTTTGCCTTCTCTACGCCAATGGTAACTACAAATATGAGAGAGGCGCTTCATATAGGTACCTAATTAAAATAGAACTTCACTTAAGGTAAGTTCGTTTAATTTTTTAACTTTACTTAAGATCAAGCTACCACTAAAGTTAAGTAGGTACGTGACTTGTGACGTGGCAGATGCAACTATAGGTAAAAAAGGCATTTAAATATAATTGGGGTAAAAGTAGCACCCACTGAAGTAATACAACAGTAGCAACATATATATATATATATATATATATATATATATATATATATATATATATATATATATATATATATATATATATATATATATATATATATATATATATATATATATATATATATATAAGGTATATATATAAGGTATATAAGGTATATATATATATATATATATATATATATATATATATATATATATATATATATATATATATATATATATATAAGGTATATATATAAGGTATATAAGGTATATGACGTTTGTATAAAATTTGATGATTAGCGTCCAAATAGTTTTCAATTAAATGTTATATATTTGAGCTCTATTTAAATTTGGTTTAAAGTCATGACTTAGGTATATACTCATAAAATTGTAAGGGCCTTGATTACTGTCGTGTTATATACGCTTTCACTATAACTCCTCACTCTTGTCCGTCTGACCTTTCTCAACACTGCAGCATGCCCCGTACCTATAGCCTCATAGAAAACCAATAACTCCTTTCTTCTCTGCCAACTGCTTACAAAACTATATTTT
>CAXKVY010001148.1:12500-14202 GCA_964058915.1 Tetropium fuscum
GCTCGTCTGGGATGGCTTCTAGCTCTTCTGATTTCTCCTTAATCCTGTCCAAGATGACCTTTTCGACAATTTTGCTCATCGCTGGCAGTAGGCTGATCGGCCTGTAATTTTGGGGAAATAAGTGGTCCTTCCCGGGCTTGGGGAAGAAAATCACGTCTGCCTTTTTCCATCTGGAGGGGAAATACCGGAACCTCAAAATAGCATTTGTGATAGCCACAAGTGTGGCCACTCCTTTAAGAGGGAGCTTCCTGAGAATCCGGTTTTCTATCCCGTCTCGACCAGGTGCCTGCCGTACGTTGACGTGGGCCAGGATATCGATGATATCTTCTGGAGATGCTGGTCGGATCTGGTCCTCGTCTGGCTGTCGTATTAGCCTCCTAGCCCTTCGATTCACCTCGTCTACGTGGTCTTCGTTCTCGTCTGGCTGGTCGAACTTCTGCGTTCGAGATTATCGGCGAAAGCTTTTCCTGGTTGCGTCATCTTCTTGGGTGCTTTCGGACAACCCCTGTGGTTGGCGGGGTGGCTTCCTCCGCAGTTGGCGCATTTAGCTGGCATCTCTCTTATCTTCTTCCAGTCAGAAGTGCGATTATCTTCGCCGCATTTCACGCACTTGGGTTTGGCCTGCAGTTTCTCTGGGAGTGCCCGAACTTTTGGCAGCGATAGCACTGCCCGACCTCTCTCGGTGCTCGCTGTCTTTCCATCTTGACGACGAGGTGGCAGCATCGGGACACCTCCAGTATCGCCTACTCGGTGGTTGGTAGCTGTTCTAGTACCAGCGGGATCTTCTCGCTGGTCCTGCGGCTTGACATCCTCTGAACGCAGGATGTATGGAAGCCCTGTTTTACCCGTTCCTCTGCGATCTCGGCTCCGGTCGTTCCGGATGGCAGCCCTCGAATAACTACTCGTAGCAGCTTCTCTTCGGGGAGGGCGAAAGTATGGAATTCCCCTTTCTGTTCCCTGAAAATCCGTGCTATCTTGCGATAGTCATCTGGGGTCGTGGGCTGGATGCGGATGCCTTCGCTTTGGTGAAATTCGCCCTGGCTACGCTCAGCTTGCCGCTCATCGCTGTCCATAGGTCCTTGTTCCTGAGGATGATGGGGGGCACCTTATCCTTCTTAGGTGTCCTGTTATCTTGTTCCGCGGTTTCCTCGGGCTCCGTTGCTTGGGTCTCTGTGGTCTTGGCGGCTGCTGTGGGGGCCTCGCGGGCTGCCTGCCTCGCGGGGGTCTCTTCTTCGTCCGATGTGTCTATCATCGGCCGGTTCTCTTTTTCGGCTGGCCCTGGCTTGGGGGTTTGCTCTGGCTCGGAGGCTGGCCCTGGGACTTTATGTCCACGTCTTGGCATGGCTTTTCTGATGCCACCTCTCTGTTCAGTGTCCTACTGAGCCTGGTTATTTCGTTTGTCAGCTCTTGAGCAGGGCCCTCTGGAGATGCCATCTCTGGATCTCTGGAAGTCGTCCCTGTCTATAATAGCTGCCTCCTCCTCGGCAGTTGTTAGGGCTGACTGGTAAACCTGTGAAACCTGTGAAAAATAAGAAATTATTAATGTCTTAGCAGAAAGTTAAAATTTGAAAAGCCTTGGTAGGCAGGTCAACGATTTTATATCTAGCATCTTGTAAAAGACGGTTTACGTAGTACATCCACTGCATAGTTCTTGGCTTCAGGTAATAATTCTCTCAATTAGGGTCTAATCGCCTTCACAGGT